>RJWM01010166.1:0-48063 GCA_004363535.1 Dasyprocta punctata
GTTCTGCTTGTATCGGAGTCCGGAGAGCACCCTCTACCTTTCTGTCTTGGCATTTTCCTGGGCTCTGTAGCGAGCTCGTGTTGGTCCACTGTCTTTCCCAAGCCTGTTTCCGCTTTGCGGATGTCTATTGCAGTGCACGAGGATGGGGCCGCTGCCTGGGAACCTGTACCGGGCTGTCCGCCAAACTTCCCCTATCACACCCAGGGCACCCGTGCAGATTCTGCCAGGGCCCTCCAGGAACTGTGCCTAATTAGGTGCAGTTCCAGTCTCAAGATGGATGCCTGTCCCTCGCTCTCCCCCGGGGTTGGGGGTGGGGACCTGGGGGCCGCCGGGTTCACTCACTTGCCTGCTCACGACCACCTCATTCCACAATCAATCACTGCCTCTGCTGTCTCTGCCGCAGCTGCAGAAATTCAATCGTGCATCGCCAGCACTTTAAGCGCACTTTCTCAGCTTGGGTTGCGCTGCTAATTGGATTCGGCTCCAGTCAGAGGTGCTGCTGGTCTCCACCTTTGTTTATTTCATTTTTTTACTCTTTCTGTGAGCTACAGTTCTCGTTTTAGATTCTTCTTGGGAGGAGAGGACCCATCTCCCTCTTTTTTCCTTCTCTCTGTTATTATATTATTTTATTTTCCAGCATTTGGATGGTATATTCAGGGAGTCTCCCTATCGTGGTGTTATCTGGGTGGCCATTTTGCAGGAATGTTTTTTTTATTTTCAATTTTTTAAATCTACAACAAAACCTCAAGAAAATCGCCTTTGAAAATGTTATGGCTCCTGGGAAATAGCAGATAACAACATAAATACACAAGTATCAATAGCTGTCATTTATTTAAAAATAGATATTATTTCATTCACAAAATGAAAAAATAACATATTTACAAATTATCTTAAGAAATGTGAATATTGAGAAAACCCAAAATACTAGGAGGGGGAGGGGAAAGTTTAAAGAATGAAGAGACACTGTATTTCTGAATAGGAAAACCCATTATTGCTAGTGTTAACTTTTCCCAGTTTGCTTTATAGATATAATGCATTTTTAATCTAATCCAGTGCCAAGGGAACATTTTTTTCAATTTGACAAAATGTTCTAAAAGTTTATCTAAAAGAATAATTACTCAGGAAGAACCATGAAAATTTTTACAAAAAAAGTAAGAAGGGCTAGAAACCAAATGTTGAAATATATCACAAAGCCTCAATAGTTTGAGCAGTGTGGTATTGATGCAGAATTACACAAACAAATCAAAATATAGTGGTAACTTGGCACACCATCATTAATTGGTTCCAGGAGGCACAACTGGTATCAGAAACAAATACCAAAAAAATTATTTTGGCTGAAAAGGGTAACAAGTCACAAGGCAAACCACACTGACAAGTTTTAGCTTGAATGTCTGATACCAAATGGTGCACACCAGCACAAACTTTTCATGTCAAACTGCATCTACCACCAAGTTCAAAGAGTTTCAAGGTATTCAAATACCAAGATATGACTGTAACAAAAAAAGGAGGTCCAGAACAGACTTTCCAGTGAGAAATGTTTAAGAATTTAGTGTGTGATAGCTGTGGCATTTAAGATCTCATATTTATTATGTAATGTGACTAAGTATTTCTGGGAAAGTTACGTTAACCTCATTATGTTTCAGAATAAATTTCAACTGGGCTAAAATTGTAAATCTTAAGATAAAAATCAAGAACATTCTAGGAGAGAATATAGATATATATTTATACAAACTGGGGGTGGGGTAGGCTTTTCTAATCATGATATCCAACTTATTATCATAGGGAAAATTGATCTATTTTAGCATACCATATAAAAATTTTAAGTGAATATAAATAAAATAAAAAGCAACACCTAAAAATCTCAGCCTTCTGCCTCTTTCTCTTTCCTTTCTCTCTGCCTGTCTCTTTGTCTCTTTCTGCCTCTTTCTGTCTCTCTCTCTCTCTCTCTCTCTCTCTCTCTCTCTCAGCAATACTGAGAATTGAACTCAACACCTTTACACTAAGCTACATCCTCAGCCCATTTTATTTCTTATTTTGAGACAGCATTCACTAAATTTTTACATTGCCCAGGCTAGGTTCAAAATTGCAATCCTCTTACCTTAACCTCCCAGAGTGCTGGTATTACAGGGATGTGTTACCCTGCCACCACACCTGACTAATACCTAAAAATCTCAAGCATATAGTGCTCTTTTATACATTTTTTTCTGGTACTGAGGTTTGAACCCAATGCCTTACACAAGCACTGGAACAATACTATTGCTGCCTAAGAAATAAAAAACCAAATATATATGGTAAAGAGTTTTCACAAGTCAAAAAATAAAACAAAATTAAAACTGGCAAAAGGCATAGAAGGGTAATTCACAAAATTGCACAGCCAAGTGTTTAGCTTTTAAGAAAGTTTAACTATTTGTGAGCTATACCCCAGCCCAAAATTTCAGCATCTTTAGTAATGAAACACACATACTGAAATAAAGATGAAGGGTACATCGCCATTTGTACATACAACTGACAAGAATGAAATATTATCATGAACCAAATATTGGTAAATATGCAAGAAACCTGTACCCTCTGTAATCCCAGAGCTCTGGAGGCTGAGGCAGGAAGATCATGTGAGTTCCAGACCAACCTGGGCTATATAGTGAGACCTTGTCTCAAAATAAAAGGGGAAAGACTGGTATCCTCAAAGATTTGCCCATAAATATGTCCACTAGATCATTTCTTTTAGTAGTCAGAAATGGTAATACACTAACTATCCAATGATAATATGTTAGCTTAATAAATAAATCCTTTTATCTAGTGAAACACATAGGAGTTATTAAACATTTACAAAAGAGTATTTAATGATATGGGAAAGGGTAAATAATGTATAGTTTAATTTTAAAACAGTGGAGGGGCTGGAAGTATAGCTGAGGGGTAGAGTGTATACTTAGCATCCATAAGGCTTTGGGTTCTATCCCAGCATCACTAAATCAATAAATAAGCAGAAAAATAGTATAAAGTTTGAATCTCTTGTCAAAAATTATAAGCCAGGCATGGTGGTGCACTCCTGTGAACCCAGTATTCTGGGAGGCTGAGGCAGAATGTTGTAAATTTGAGCCCTGCCTGGGCAATTTAGTGACTTAGTGAGACTCTGTCTCAAAAGAAGAAATAAAGTGTGATAGAGATGTAGCTCAGTGTGAAGGCCCTAGGTTCAATCCCCAGTGCCAGGAAAAAAAATATGTATATACGTATATACATATATATGTATGCATAGTAAAAATAGGAAATACACATAGATGTTCACAATGTTTTCTTCATATATGTACTTCAGGTTTTAACAAATGTATTCTCTTCTATAATCAAAAATTATAAATACATCACAATGAACTTTTTTCAAAAGTTGAAAAGAAAAAGGCGCAATCTTGTAAATATCTTAGTGTGTCTCACTGTAAGTATGCTATCAGCACAGCTGCAGTGCCTCCTTTGGGAGGAGAAATTCTTCTCCATTCCTGACATCAACAATCAATCATGGTTGTTCTTGTCCTGAGCAATTGACTCATTTTTATCTGATGGGCTGTATGAATCATATAAATCAGAAAGCTCAGAGACAACCTAATTTCACCTCTGTAAACAAAGGTAGTAATCTAGGTGACGTGTGATTGATTGATTGATTGACTGACTGATATTTTTGGTGGCTGTGGGGATCCAGCCCAGGGTTGCCTGCACGCTAAGCATGTGCTTTACCACTGAGCTACACTCTCAATCCCGTTCCATTTTAAAATTTGCCATCTTGTATTTTGTGTATTCTGATAAGCCAGCTTTAAATTTTTACAGGAAAAATGTGAGCTCTGTGTAAAGGTGCATATATATATATATGCACCTTTACACAGAGCTCACATTTTTATCTGATGGACTGTATATATATATATATATATATTATATATATTTTATATATATTATATATATATATAAATATATATATATATATAGTGGACCCTGAAGCAATGAATAAAATTTCCCAGCACACAAGAACCACAAAGAAGGATCTTTGCTAGGTCCATAGAAGAATTCACTACTTAAACAACTGGGAAGAATAGGTCAATCATTCACTTAACTAACATTTGTTAAGGGTTTACTGTGTGCCAGACACTGTTGTAGCAGACATGGACAGCAAGAAAATGACACACTTCCTGGCTGGGCATGGTGGTGCATGCCTATAATCCCAGCACTCGGGAGGCTGAGTCAGGAGGATCTTTGCAAGTTCGAGACCAGGCTGAGCTACGAAGTGAGCCCAAGGCCAGCCTGAATTGCATAGCGAGACCCTGTCTCAAAAAAAAAAAGACACACTTCCTTCTGTTATGGGCTCAATTTTATTCCCATTTCAAATTCATATGTTGAAATCCTAACCCCCAGAACTTCAGAATGTGACTGTATTTGGAGACAGCATGCTTCCAGAGTTATTTAAATTCAAACAAGGTCATGAGAGCAGGTTCAAATCCAATAGGACTGATGCACTTATTGAAAGGGGACTTTTGGACACAGACACGCACATAGGAAGGACAATGCAAGGTATGAGGAGAAGATGGCCAGCTGCAAGCTGAGGACAGAGGCCTCTGAGGGAACCAATCCTGATGCCTGGATCTCAGGCTCTCACCTTCAGAACGTCATACGATTCATCTCTGTTGTTCAAGTCACCTAGTCTCTGGAACTTTGTTGCAGCAGCCTGAGCAGACTAACAAACCTGTCACCAAAGGATTAAGGAGCAAATAAGAAAACAAACAAATACATAATTGCAAATGGAGCAGTGTCCAGCGGAGGCCCTGGTAAAGGCTGACCCAGGGAAGCAGTTTAAACTCTAAGCCCACTGCAAGGGGCAGAATTACAAGGAGAGGGGCTGCCTGCACCCAGGACGGGCCAGGGGTCAGGCAGCTGGTTCTAGAAACCAAGAGTCAAGCGTGGCTGGGCACATCCTATGAGAGCTGATGGTGACAGACTTCAAAATTCACTCTGAGTCTTCTGTCACTTGGATTTGAGCAGGGGCAGTGAAACATAATAAGTCCTCCATATGGCTGTGTCAGTAGTTATCAACCCAGTTTCTTTTTTCTTCTTCTCATCCTCCTCCCTTTTTTTGGGGGAGGCAGGAATCAGTATTAGGGCTGGAACACCCAGGACCTTTGTATATCTCTAATCCTTTTCTAAAGTTTTTAATAGAAACAGGGATTCACTAAGTCATTAAGTTGCCCAGGCTGTGTTCACATTTAAGATCCTCCTGCCTCAGCCTCCCAGAGTGATAGAATTATAGGACTGTACCACTAGGCCTACTCAATTTCTTGATAGAGCCCCCTCCATTATAAAAAGTCTCTTCAGGAATGATTTCAAAAAGTCTGGTAATGAGAATGGGGAAATTTGCTTCCAGAATTTATTCTTAATTTTGGTAAGGATGTGGTTTGTAACATTTATTCTCTGCACAAATTTTCCAACTCTTTCCCACTTCCTAAGAACTCTTATTCTTCTGATCCCTCCAAAATTTTGGTCACTGTCAGATCTTGATGAAATATGAAGGTGTGGTGGCCATCAAGTTAGCTCTTAGTTTAAGAAAAGCAGGCAGAAAGACTATGGCCCAGTGGTGGTATGTGAACGGAGGTTTGCACCTGGGAGCGTCTTTAAATAAAATAGTCATTCTTCAGGACTGGAAATGTAGCTGTGTTCGATTCCTTGTCACTGTGACAAAATACCTGACATAAACAAATTGATGGAGGGAGGGTTTATTTGGGCTCATGGGGTCGAATCATGGTGAGTTGGCACCATTGTTTTTAAGCCTGGGCTGAGGCTGAAGCATCGTAGCAGAGAGGATATGGTGGGAGAAAGCTGTTCACCCCCTAACAGCCAGGAAGCAGAGAGAGAGAGAGAACCAGCACTGGTGGGCTTCCTCCTTCTGCTTCTGTTCCATTCCAGTTCTCACCCTTTTGGATGCTGCTGCCCAAAAGCAGGATGGGTCTCCCCCTTCAGTTGCTGTCTCACATACCAACCATCTCTGAAAACACCCTCACGGACACACCCAGAAGGGTGCTTTACTAATTTCCTATGTGCCTCTCTCTCCAAATCAAGTTGACAGTTAAAATGAGCCATCCCAGTAGCTCAGTGGTAGAGCCCTTTCCCTGATGCGTGAGGTTGTCTATTAATCAATGGGGTCCATACATTCAATTACATATGTCCATCTTCTTTCATCAAGGGCTCACACCCACCTCATTTTGCTCTGGGTGCTGTCTCTCAATCCCCCCATGGAGCTGTTGCTCAGCTCTTGGCTCTGACAGTGTCCTCTGACTCACAGAAAGGCATTATTCCTATCACCGAGTCCCCCAAATGTTCATTTGGTTAGCAACAAATGTCTACCATGGAGTTACTTCAAAATGGATGTTAAGGGGCTACAGCTATAGCTCAGCAGCTCAGTGTCTGACTGGCAAGCACAAGGCCTTGAGTTCAATTCCCAGTACCCTCCTCCAAAAAAATGAATGTTATTAAAGATTCTCCTAGATATCAAACTGATCATTCAGCAGGTAAACTAAAATAGATTGGCTTCTTTAAAGCCAATCATGTTTACAACATGTGATCTTTAGCAAATTTCTGTATTTGCTTTATAAATAATACAAGGATCAAACTTAAATGGTTGTATGATATTCATCCTAGTTAAGCTAAAGCTCATTTTTAAAATGATCATTTAAAAAAAAAGCCAGGCATGGTGGTGCATGTCCATAATCCCAGTACTCAGGAAGCTGAGGCAGGAGGATCATTGTGTGTTCAAGGCCAGTCTGGGTTACATAGTGAGCTCAAGGCCAACCTCAACACATAGTGAGACCCTGTCTCAAAAAAAAATCTAGTGAAAATTCTTTTCTTTTTCAAGTAAGTTCAACAAATCTAAGAATATTATGAATCTACTATGCAATTTAAAGCAGAATGCTGCTGCTTGATTCTCTGCTAATGCTTTTGTTCTCTTCTACTATAGACAAAGCTTTGATAGTACATCTAGAATAACAATAAATAAATAAATAATGGCTGAGCACAGCTGATGAACTTCTAGTTATAAGCTTAGACTAAAGTAAGTTTGGGCTGGGAATGTAGCTTAGTGGTAGAGTTCTTGACTAGCATGTGTGAGGCCCCAAATTGAATCCCTAGCACTGCAAAAAAGAAGTAAAGTTGATTTTGAACATACTATCTTGCTAATTTTATAATAGGATGCTAATATTAGTATAGCTTACTATTCATTTGCCTCCTTGTTAAGATCAAATAGGTTCCCCACTGTAGGAGTGTGGCTAGGGTAGAGCTCCAGAGGCCAGTACCCATGGGCAGTAGACATATTCCTGGGATGTTTTCAGGGTCATTAATCATTTTTCATGACTCCAGCATGCCTTACCTTTCTCTGCTCACTCTTCCAACCTCCACTGTACTGTACATCAGCTCTATTGAGAAATTGATAAACTTTGAAATATGCAGAGATGGTAGTGGATACCCTTCCAATACCAAATCTGTAAGAACTTTCTAACTAACACAGTAGCTTTTTCTGAATTGCTATTTGCTTTTACTTTTGTACAGCTTTTTTTCTCCAGTACTGGGGATCGAATCTGCAGCCTTTGTGCTGGTTGCCCAGGTTGGACTTGAATATGCAATCCTCCTACCTCAGCCTCTCAGATTGCTGGGACTACAGAGTTGCACACAGCCTCCCTATAGCACTTAATATGGTTGTGCATGTCTTCCTTGATGCCCCTTCCTCCTCCAACTTCTGTAACACTACATTACTGTACCAGCCTGCTGTAATTGTGAGAGTTCCCTCCATGGCTGCAATTTATATATTTCCATCTCTTTAGTTTAATGTGGAATCCACTGGATGTTTCTTTCCATCAATTTATAAAATACAAATCAGTGTCCCCTCCTCTTTGAAAAATCCTGAAGCCATCCATTCCATAATGATCTGGTCTATCAACAACTGCACAGGATTTATACTGTTTGGGTCGATAATCAAATATAGATTTCACATCTCTTGTAACGAAGCCTTATATTTTAGCTAATTCTTACACTTTTATTAGAGAAAGAAATTCTTATACTCTCCAGAGGGAAGAGGGAAAGAGATCGACAATTTCAAATACGATCTGATGGTCCTCCCCCTTCCTTGTACCCGTTGCCTTTTCAGTCACAAGTAGCACCAAATCAAGAAAGAAAAAATTTCAAGAAACCAGGAATGGTGGTGCACACTAGATGGGAGGCTCAGGTAGGAGGATGGCAGCCTGGACAATTTAAATTGTCCCTTTCTTGAAATAAAATTTTAAAAGGGCTGCCTGGGGGTATAGCTCAGTAATAGAATGCTTACCTAGCCTGCTCAAGTCCCTGGGTTCCATCCCCAGCACTGAAAAAAAAAAAGAATTATTAGAGCAAAATAAAAAGAAACAGTGTACTCAGTCTGGCATTTTAGATCTTGAAAGAAGCTTTTAAAACTCATGGCACAGACAGCAGTTTGAGAACAGAAGGATTTCAGTTCCAAGAGTGTGGTCTTTGTCACTCTTAAAAGCCAAACTGGCTCAGAATAGAAGATTGATGTTGAAGGAAAGGGCTTCACGTCTGATGGGCTTGGGGAGGAGATCACACTGACCTGAACTGGACATAGGGAGGGAAACTCAAAGCAGGGGAAGGAGTGGTGGATGCGGAGGAGAACCTGTGCTCTTTCCAGTTGGAGCAAACTACAATAAGCCATTTCCCCATGCCTTCTGCCATGGAGCAAGGAGAGCTGAGTGAAAGTAGCTCTTCAGAGGTGAGGCTATCCAGACAACAGGACTGCAGGGAGCCCCCAAAACCTCCATGTGTTCCCACATGACAAAAGAAACAGCAAGCATGAGCTTAGCCAAAAGAACAATGGTGGAACTCAAGTACTCTGAGTTCAGGTAAGGATGGTACAGCAGACTAAGCAGCAGAGACCCTAACCAAAGACCAAATGGAAATATCTGGACTGGTGCCAGTGAGCACAAACCCCAGTGGTGTGCAGGGACTAGTGGGAGCCAGTCCCCAAAACTTGCCTCATACTGAACTCACCAGAACCTGGCTACAACTCCAGAAATAAGGTGAAAATGAGAAGCTTTAAAATAACTAAGAAACCCTTGGATTGGCCAAATCCTGTGAAACACAGTTATGCTGCTTTTATCTAGCGAGACAGTAGCTACAGATAACCAGTTATAGAAAAAGGTTTTGGAAAGCTGTAGTAGAAAACCATAAGGGTGCATGATATGAATACTTAGGCTTAAGTACTATCCCCACACTAAGACAGCTGTCTTTTTTCTTCTTTACATCTTTAGTTTTCCTCCAAAGCATCTAGAAAGTTTGGAGATGCTTTTAAAAATCATTAAAGAGTTGAATAATAATCAAATAATTATTTTGAAATCAGTGGCTAATTTAAGATTAAAGATAAAACAACTCCTTGGGAATCCTCCTGCCTTAGCTCTCTAGTGCTGGGATGACAGGTGTACAACACTGTGCCTGGCCCAAAACTTGAAATTTTAAACCAGAATCTAAAAAGTGTGATAGACTTATTCTTGGCATTGATGTGGGTTCTGGAGTCAAACTCCATTTGGCTCTCCTCTCAAGAGGATAATGGCAGCCCAACCCTGGTGAGGACATGGCGTGTGACCCTAAACATGCACTGGGCAATGAGTCTATTCAAGAAAAAGAGGAAATGGGGTGAATCTCATGCACACTTTCCCCTGTGGACCTAACATCTCCTTTGCTTGACCTGCTTCTCTGAGGCAAAAACTGAGAAGCATAACAATAGATTGCAAAATAAAGATGCAAATAAACACACACACACACACACACACACACACACACACAAAATAAAATAAAACAGTAACCTGAAGGTTTACATGTCATGCAAAGATTGAGAGAGTGCTATGGTTTGAATCTTAAGTGTCCTCCAAAAGCCAGATGTTAAAGACTAGGCCCCCAAATTGTGTACTATTAAAAGGTGGTAGAAACTTTAGGGATACTAGAACACTAGCCCCTTTCAGTCACTCTCTCTTTTGCTTCCTGGCCAGTATGAGACGAACAGGACTCCTCTGCCATGTGCTCTGGCCATGACATCCTGCTGTATGACAGTTCCAAAGCAATAGGGCCAAGCAACCATGGACTGAAATTTCTGAAACTGTGTTCCGAAATAAACCTTTCTTCTTTTTGCTTCAGGTATTTTGTCATAGCTATAAAAACTGACTGATAGGACTATAAAAATGAGATATTCTTCCTTCTTCCTACAACCCATTCATTACTTTGTCTAAGAAATGGACTTTGTGTTTCAGGGAGATGAGGAGGTACAATGTATGATTGGTAATGCCTTTTACCTTCATGGAAGTCATGACTTCAGCCTCAGAGATATGAGAAATCAACTTCACAGAGTTCTCTGAGTGTATAAAGAAATATCTATTCAGTTCATTGTCACAATCATGAAGCAAAATATTACGAGGTAGCAGAATGAGGGATATAGCTCATGTACACATCATTTAAGCAATAGAGGACAATAGCAACACAAGTTGAACTACAGAGAATTTCCATAGAAATTCGCCATGGATACTCTGCCTACATAAACTGTCTCAGTTATGAGAACAAAGCTTTGAGGAATCTTTAAAAATGTCCCATTGAAAATCCAACACAAGATTATAACAAATGAACCAGTCTGATGCTGGATGGCGAGAGTGGGGGAGGTTGTACAGTGTGTGGGGGCACATCATAGATGAGAACTCTCTGTTCTTTCCACTCAATTTTTCTGTGAATTTAAAACTGCTCTAAGAAATAAAGTATTTTTCCTTTTAATAGCTACCACACTAAATCTGTAGCAATGAAAAACAGATTGGTGGTTGCCAGGGGCTTGGAGGAGGTAGACAGGAGAGTGGTTGCTTAATGGGTACAGGGTATGTTTTTTAAATTTATTTTTATTCATACATGCTCACAATACATAATGACTACATTTACCATGGGGGAGTTGGTCTATGTAACAACACATTTTAATTCTTTTTAAAAACTCTTCTTCCCCTCCTTTCCCTTGCTCTTCTTCCCCTCCTTTCCCTTACTACTTCTTTCAACTTGTGGTCCCCTTCAAAAGCTCTATCCCCATTTTTTTCAAATTTTTTCATCCCTAATCCCTCCTCTCCCACCAGCTCTTGTTCCCCTTCTTATCTAAAAAAGATCTCTCTACTTCCTATTATCTTTTATTTTGCTCTTTATTTATACTTTGGATTTCTCATAGGAGAGAAACTATATGATAGGTAAGCCTCATGTGTCTGATTTCTTTCACTTAACATTTTGGTCTCAAGGTGCACCTATTTTCCTACAAATGACTCAATTTTTCCTTCATTATGGGAGAGTACTACTCCACTGTGTGTAAATACTACATTTTCTTTATTCATTCATCTGTTGATGAACATATATAACTGTTTCTGAGATTTAACTATTATAAATTGCTCTTCTATTTAAAAAAGAATATGTATGTATTATAATAAACAAAACAAACAAATTCTTAGCCAATCTTACCAGAAAAAGGAAAGAAAAGACACAATGCAGTTAAAAATAAGATTAAAAATTAGAATGTTAAATCACAATCAACCCTGCTGAAATCCAGATTTTTAGCAACTATTTCACATGCAAACAAATTGGAGAATTCAGAAGAAATGGATCAAACCTAGATACATATCCATTACCAAACTGAACTAAAAGGACTTAAACACCCCCAAATAATCCAATAACAGGCAATAAATTTGAGGCAATAATAGAAAACTTACCAACTATAAAAGTCCAAGTCCTGATTGGGCACTGCCAAAATTCTACAAGAACTTCAGGGAAGAGCTTACAGAAACACTACTTAAACTCTTTAATGAAATCTAAATGGAAGGAATATTTCCAAAGTCACCCCTAGAAGCTACCATTATCCTGATTTCAAAGCCAGACAAAAATCTAACCAAGAAAGAGAATGGCAGGCAACTTCTTTAATAGGCATAGAGCCAAAAAATATTTCAACAAGGTTGGGTGTGGTGGCACAAGCCTGTAATCCTAGTGCTCACCAACCTGGGCAACATGGTGAATGCAGGCCAACCCTGAACTGCATAGTGAGGTCCTGCCTCAAAAAAAGAAAAAAAAAAAAACCTCAACAAGATACTGGCATACAGAATGTAGCAAATTATAAAAAAGATCATACACCATGACCAGGTAGGTTTCATTCCAAGGATGCAAGGATGGTTCAACACACACAAATCTATAAATTTAATGCATCACATAAACAGAAACAAGAACAAAAACCACATGATAATCTCAGTAGTTGCAGAAAAACCCTTTGACAAAATCCAACACCCATTCATGACAAAAATCCTGAAAGAAATAGATATAGGACTTTATCTCAATCTCACAAAAGCCATTTATCACAACCCTACTGCCAACGTAACATTATATAGGGGAAATCTGAAAGCTTTCCCTCTAAAATCACTAACAAAATGAGAATGTCCTTGACCACCACTCCTGTACAACATAGCCCTTGAAACATTAACCAGAGCAATCAGTCAATAGAAAGATCCAGGAGTGATGGCCCACACCTGTAATCCCAGCACTTGGGAAGCTGAGGCAGGAGGATTGCTGCATGTTCAAGGCCAGCCTGGCCTAAAAAATGAGTTCAAGGCCAGCCTGAACTGGACAGTGAAATCCTGTCTCAAGGAAAACAAAAAAATCAGTCAAGAGAAAAAAAAATAAAAGGGATACATATAGGAAAATAAGATGACATGATTCTCTAAATGCAATACTTGAAAACTTCCACCAAAAGACTCATAGAATTAATGGCAAAATTCAGCAATGTAGCAGTAAACAAAATTAACACACAAAAATCAATAGCATTCCTGTACACTAATAACGAACTCATTAAGAAAGAAATTAATATCTTGATACCATTCACAATAAAAGATCAAAGAGGACACCAGAAAACAGAAAGTTATCCCTGCTCTTGGATAGGCAGAACTAATATAGTCAAAATGTCTACTTCCAAAACTGATGTACAAATTTAATGCAATCCCAATCAAAATACCAGTAGTATTCTTTGCAGATCTAGAGAAAGCAATCCTAAAATTTGTGTGGAACCAGAAGAGACCCAGAATAGAAAAAGCAGTATTGGGAGAAAAAAAAAGGAGGCAACACAATCCCAGGTTTAGTACTATATTACAGAGTTATAATGATAAAAACAGCATGACACTGGCACAAAAAGAGACATACTGGATGAATGGAACAGAATAGAGGAAGCAGGAACAATCCCAGGCACATTCATCTGTTATCTTTGACAAAGAGGCCAAAGACATACACTGGAGGAGAGATAGACTAGTAAATGGTGAAGTCTAGACTCATATCTCTCACACCATGTACTAAACTAAAATCAAAATGAATCGAAGCTCTAAATGTTAAAAGAGAAACAATCTATTGGAAGATAAAATAAAAAAAAAACCATGAAGACATAAGCATAGGTAAGGACTTTCTGAATACAATGGCACAAGAAATAGTGCCAAAAACCAACAAATGGGATCAGATCATATCAAATTAAAAAGCTTCTACACAGCAAAGGGAACTTCCTATAGAGTGAAAAGACAACCTATAGAATGGGAAACAATCTGCCAGCTAATCCTCAGACAAAGGACTAACATCTAGAATACATACAGAACTCAAAACAATTAGACGTCCCCCAAATAAAAAACCCAATCAAAAATGGGCATTTAAAATGCATAGACATTTTTTTAGAAGAAGTACAAATAGCTGATAAATACAAGAAAAAATCTATAATAAATACTAGGTAAGGGTAAAAAACAACTCAAAGAGCAAAAGTAATTGGGCAGGGAAAAGGGGGAAAGAGGGAAGGGAAAAGGAGAAGATACAAATCTGTATATATGTATCGTAAGGTAACTAAAACGAACACACTGCTGAATGTATTCGTTATTGATAAAGAACAATTAATACTCGTATGATTAGATCAATTTTACATGTCTATATCTATTAATGTAAACAACCATTTTGAAGATAACGATACGCAATATTGCAACCATTGTCAAGTTTCTATTCTGTTTTGTAAATCTGTAATGTTACTGTTGTGTGTTTAGTCGTTTGTTTGTCTCTTTTGTTTTTTGTCTTTCTTATATGTGTCTTTTTTTCTCTTAAAGAAATAAAAAAAAGAAGAAGTACAAATAGCCAATAAATACAAGAAAAAATGTTCAACATCACAGGCCATTAGATAAATGCAAATTAAAACAACACCCAAATTCCGTCTAACACCAGAATGAATGACCAACATCAAGAAATCAAATAGTAAAAAAATTCTGGTGATGCTGTGGGGAGAAAAAGTATCCCTTCTCCATTGTTGATGGGAATGTTAACTTGTACAACCACTATGGAAATCAATATGGAGATTTCTTCGAAAACTAAAACTAGAAATTCCATTTGACTCAACTATTCTTCTAGGTATCTTCCTGAAAGTTAAAAACATGATACTGCAATAGCACATGTATACCCATATTTATAGTGGTGTAGAGTTTTATTTCTGGTTTTGAAAACGTCTAGGAACTAGATAGAGGTAGTAGCTGCACAGTATTGTGAATATACTAAATCCCACTGAATCATTCACACTGAAATGGTCAATTTTATATGATGTGAAGTTCAAGTCAATTTTTAAAAACACCATGCAGTCAATGGATTTCTTCAAAACCACAGTGCAAAAAATTACAGTACCCCAGTGTGGTCTTCAGTAAAGGACTTTTGTGACCCAATTTGATCTGAAGCAGTGTCCACTTATATTTACATGCACGTCTGCTTTGCATTAGTGTATTAAAGGTTCTGAGTGGCTGTGGTGGTGAATTGTATGTGCTAAATTGACTGGGACCTGGGGTGCCCAAATTAATCACTTGCCAGTCCAATTATTTAAATTCAAGATGCCCAAAGATTGTATTTTAAATTAATTTTTATGAGATAATATAACAGGAAATACAAAAGTGACAGTTTTATCAAATTTATTCGATACAAAAATTGACCGGTTGAAATGGCACCTGCCAGAAACAAATGTGCTGAGTGAAGCTTGGAGTAAACTGTTAAGTGGCTCTAAACCTAACTCTGAAGGCATTTCAGGATAAGATTGACGCTTGAATGAGTGAATTCAGTAAAATCCATTGCTCTCTTCAATATAATGGGCGTTGTCTGATACCCTGGAGTCTTGAATAGAATAAAAGACAGAAGAAGGATGAATTCACCCATTTTCTGTCTTCACTTCAGGAGCTAAGGCATCTCATCTCATTTTCTCCTGGCTCTAGATTGGAATTGATACCACTGGGTCTCGGTCAACACTGCAGTTTATAGATGGCTGAGTGCGGGACATCTCAGCCTCCATAATCTCTCTGTCTCTGACTCTGTCTCTGTCTCTGTCTCTGTCTCTCTCTCTCTTTCTCTTTTTCTCTGTGTATGTGTCTCTCTCTCTCTGTCTGAATATATATATATTTCAGTTAGAACAATGAGGTCGAGGAAATCACTCCGCTCCACCCATTTGAGTTTGGACAGTACTCTAGGGCCATTCTTCTTCCCATTGTCCTAAGGAAGGCAGAAAATAACAAAAACCCAGGGAATCTTTGAAGCTTTAGGTGAGAGTGCACGAGTGTTGGATCTCCTGGCCTGACCTTTAGTCACCTTTACCCCACTGGAACCTTACTAAGGGTTCATAAATATGCACTACATCTCATACATCTAATTAAGATCAGAGTGAATCATCTAATTAAGATCATCTAATTCAGATCAGAGTGAATTCTGGAACAAGCACGCATGTGGAAAGCCCCTGAGATGATTCAGCAACCTGTCACTCATTCCTGTCAATCATAGCAAGAGACTCAGTGGGAGGCACCCAGCCTGGGGTACATATCCTTTAAATTCTGAAAGTCGGATTTATTTATGTGCAGTGCTTTTTACTTCCCTGTCATCCCGGCATCACTTTTCTGTTCATGCCGTGTTTTTGTCAGCACAGACCTGCCCTGAGCACATCTTCCTGTGGTCTTCAATAAATGTACTTGCTTTTCACTTCACAATTCTGTACCCATCACACACAAGAGCCTGGAGTCCATCAACTGGATCCACCTTGTGGCTATATATATATATATATATATATATATATATATATATATATCATCTTCTGTTTCTCTAGAGAACTCTAACTGATACAGAGATCTTACAATAGAGCTCTTGATTTTTGTTTAAACAAGGACCCTCATCACCTGCCCTCCTCCATACCTGATAACATCACACAGAACACATTTTAGGTTATGCTATTTGTTATGGCTTGTATCTAAATGTCTTCCCAAAGCCTCATACACTCATAGGTGGGACTTTTGGGAGGTGGCTGGATTAGGATATGTAACTGTGGATTAAGGATGTGATACTGGGATTAAGGGTGTGGATAATGGAAACCCTGCCCTGGGTGTGAGTGGTACCAATCAATAGGCTTGTAGCCTGGATGGACTATAAAGGGACAGAAAGAGGACAGGCTTGTGGCTTCCTGCCTCCTGTCTGCTTTGTCACGGACTATTTCTTCTTGGTGCTGCCCCTCTGCTATGCCACCCTGCCTTGGAGCCAGCCAACTATGGACCAAAACCTCTACAAGCTGTAAACCAAAGTAAACTTTTCCTCCTTTAACTTTGGGTGTTGGATATTTTGTCTCAGCAATGTGAAAAGTAACTAAGATACCATTCTAGACCTTTCCAAGTAAAGAAACCCCTAATCCATTCTTATTTTGACTATTCCAGGAAAAATATTTTTTTACACAGCAACTGAATATTTGCTGAACATAATGTATCCTTTGAGCAGAAATATGGTTTCTGATGAGATTCTTTGATAATGATCAAAATGACAATAGGCGGCCTTATTAAACCTATTTTGTTGCTCTTTTTAGGGGGATGGTGTCAAGACAGTACCTCACTATGTAATTTAGGCTGGTCTTAAACTCACTATGTAGTCCAGGCTGGCCTCAATTTCCATTGATCCTCTTCCCTCATCCTTTTAAGTGCTAGGATTACAGGTGTGTACCACCATGCCTGACTTCTAATTCTATTTTTTGTTAGTGTATGCTTGTGATCCATAATGAAATCATTCATCATAGGGAATTGGTAAATACACATAGCACATTTTGGTCTTTTTAATTCCCCTCTCCTTCCTCTCCCTTCCATCTACCTCCATCTCCAGAAGTAAATCTAATTCTAGATGGATGATGAAATGTTAAAGCAAAAAAGGTACAATATGGTTCTTAAATACCACTCAGTTTGTAGGCAGCGGTGCCACACTAGAAAAGCTTTTTATCCCATCTATGCACAGATAAGCTACCCATAAAATTTGAGATTTTGTCCATTTGCACAAATTGCATTTTCTATATTCTTCAAAAAGTATGTGGACATATATAAAACAGTTGATATTTTACTAGCAGTCATAAAGAAGTCTAATACAAAAGCGGTTTAATAAAATGAAATGTTCCAAGGATATTTCTTCATTGCCAGCAAATGTATCCTCATGAACCTTCATTCCAAAACCACTTCTTAGATTCTAAATTTTAACTGAATAATACTTAACACCAATAAGAATATCTGCAGAATTGACTATTTTATGATTAATATCAGTAATTTTTTTATTTTAAACAGAAAAAAGTAAAAATAACAATAAAACAGAGTTTCAAAACAGACTAGTAGGAGAGTAACAATAATTAATACATTGCATATTGGTGTTTTTTATGTGTTTTTGTGTTTTTGTTTTTTGGTACTGGGTATTGAACTCATGACCTCACGCTTGCTAGGCAGGCGCTTATGCCGCTGAGCTAAATCCCCAGCTCTATATTTCATATTATTATATTCATAGTAGTTGTTCAGAGCACAAGATATAGGCATGAAATATTGTCCAAAAAAGTATTAGCACAAAACTTTATTTTCAGTGAATTGAGAGAAACTAGCTGTATAACTATCTTAACTATCTTGTGTATATATATATATTTTTTTTTTCTTTTCCCTTTCTTTCTTTCCACTTTCCCCCATAAACTTCTCTTTTCTTTTGCACAGTTTCTTCCCTAGTCACAATATTTATTGTACATTTTGAATCTTATTTACTCTTTCAGTTTCTCACACTAATAAAGCAATATGATGCTTACACGTGTGGTTCTGATTTATTTCTCTTAAGAGTATGATCTTGAGTTGCATTCATTTACCTATAAAAGTCTCAAGTTTATCTTTCTTTATGACTGAGTAATAGTCCATTATATAAAAAAACCCACATCTTTTTTGTCCATTCCTTGGTTAATGAGCATTTGGGTTGTTTCAAAGATTTAGCTATCACAAATTGTGCTGCTATAAACATGAACACATATATTGCCGTGGTATGATGTTTTTAATTCTTCTGGGAAGATACCAAAAAGGGAAATAGCTGGGTCAAATGGGACCTCTAATCCTAGTTTTATGAAGAATCTCCACACTGATTTCCACAGTGGTTGCACTAGTCTACACTCCCACCAACAGTGCAGAAGAGTTCCTTTACCCCCACAGCCCCGTCAGAATTTGTTATTGGTTGATTTCTTGATGATAGCCATTCTTTCTAGAGTGAGACAGAATCTTAGTGTTGTTTTGATTTGTATCTCTTGTATGAGCAATGATGTTGAACATTTTTTCATATGTTTATTTGCCATTTGTATTTTCTCATCTGAGAAATGTGTATTTATCTCAGATGCCCATTTTTGGACTGAGTCTTTGAATTTAGGGGATCTCATTTTTTTCAATTCTTTAAATGTTTTAGTATAAGTTCTTTGTCTGAGGGACAACTGGCTATAATTTTTTCAACTCTATGGGCTGTCTTTTCACTTCGTTGGTGATTTCTTTTGTTGCAAAGAAGCTTTTTGTTAAGGTGAGATCCCATTTGTTGATTCTTTGTGGTATTTCTCATGCAGTCTGGGTTTTATCCATAAAGTCTTCACCTACATCAATGTCTTCTCTTCCAGTGTGTTTAGTGTATCTATTTTAATATTTAGATCTTTGGTCCATTTTGACTTTAGTTTAGTGCATGGTGATAGACATGGATCTAGTTTTAGTCTCTGGCATGTGGAAAGTCAGTTTTTCCAGCACCATTTATTAAGGAGACTATCTTTCTTCCAGTGAACATGTTTGGCGCCTTTGCTGAAGATAAAGTGGCTTAATGTGTTTGGAGTTGCATCTACATCTTCTATTCTGTTCCACTGGTCCTCAGGTCTGTTTTTCTGCCAATACTATGTTGATTTTATGACAGTAACTTTGTAGTATAATGTCGAATCAGGGATTGTGAGGTCTCCTGCCTTGCCTTTGTTGCCCAGAATTGCTTTTGCTATTCTAGGTCTCTTCTGGTCCTAAATGAATTTTAGGAATGTTTTCTCTGAGTATGCTAATGGTATTTTGTAAAATCAGTAATTCTTAACCAGAGGTGGAATAAAATAGGTGTGGCGGAGAAAGATCTATAGATGGGATAATAGTATTTCTTTCTCCCAGAGACATTTCCTGGAGGCATGTTTTTTAAAAAAACAAATTATCAATATTGTAATCACAGATTTAGTTATAGTCACAATGATTAATTCACTTTGAAGATGCAATCACAATTGAGCAAGTATGGAATTTTCAGTTCCTCAAATGAGAGTATGCATGGGCGTAGTGGTGCACTTCTGTAATCCCATCACTCTGGGAGGCTAAGGCAAGAGGATTGAAAGTTCAAGCTCAGTGTGGACACTTTATTAAGACTCTGTCTCAAAATAAAAAAGGGCTGGGGGTATAGCTCAGTGCAAAGCCCTGGGTTCAATCTTTAGTACTGGGGGGAAAATGGAGGTGTGTGTCAGAAAAGCCTGAGATAGGTAAACTCAATGGTCTGTCTGTTTCTTCACCACCCACACCACACAGTTTCTCAAAAGCCCATGCCTCAGATAGCCCAATAGTTCCGACTTTCCTGGCCCAAGTGAGCAGGCTGTGATGGTGCCAGGAGCCCATGCTCCTATTCAGGCTGGCTCTGGAGGAGCATGTGGCTCTAGGCTCCCAGGATCCCTTGTTCTGATGCCTGGGACCACCTACCCTGCTCTTCTGACCTTCCTTAGAGTTACAGCACCAAGACTAAGATTAGTATTACTAGAAAAGCTGTGCTGTAAGAATGTCACTAGCATGTCTGCTACCACAAAATACCTGCACTTGCACACACATGCACAAATACATAGATTCTGCTGGCCATATTTGTACTAGTTGATCTGCCTTCCTGACCACTGCTGTTTGAAGTAGGGCTGCATAATTGACCTGCTTTCTTTTTTGGTCTAAATTGTCCAGGTTGGCCTCAAACTCATGATCTTCCTGCCACTGCCTCCTGAGTAGCTAGGATTGCAGGCATGTGCCACCAAACCTGGTTTGAACCACTTTCTTTCTTCAAGGAATTTAGAATAGAGACTCAGGTGTGCTGTGAGCATAGATCGCAAACAAGGGTAAGGTTGAGATTGGGCTGGGGTTTTCTTGTTTGATCACAAAATCATGAAAAGCTGAAGAAGCAGAGAAAGTCATCCTGGAGGGAGGGGAGAGGAGTATATAGTAGGTTCAAGTCAGCACATGGTCCTAAATGGGCAGAAAATCCCTGCTATGCTTTCTAATTTTTTTCTTTTTCCTAGTATTAAGGATACAACCTAGAGCCTTAGAAAGTGTTCTACCACTGAGCTACACCCTGCCCCTAATATCCTTCTGATATTTTTTTGGGACCTGATTCTCGGCCTTCTTACAGTCTACCTTCGTTTTTTGGTTTCTGAGACACCTCTGGATTGTTATAATATTCCCCAAACATTGTTATTTTCAATCTAAAATAACTTGTGTACTTTTCTGCTACTTGTAATCAAAAGATCTATCATTCAGATATACATGTATTTATTTTTCATCAAAGTGGCTCCCCCAGGACAACAATTTATTAATTCTCAAGACTCTGTGGATTAACTGGGTAGTTTTCTGTTCTGTGTATGGTCAATTACATTTAGTTCATAGCTGGGCTGGTGTTAGTGAATTGTATTAATTTTCTAATCCTGCCATAACAAATTATGACAAATTTAGTGGTTTCAAACAACACAAATTTATCATCTGACAGTTCTGGAGGATAAAAGCCTGACACAGATGCCACCAGTTGAAAAAGCCAGCAAGGTGGCTTTCCTTTCTGTAGGAGAGAATCTGTGTGCACTTCTCAGTTTCTAGACACTGCATGCATTCTTAAGTGAATGGCTTCTTCTCTCTTCAAAGCCACCATTGGTCAGTGGAGTCTTTTGCCTGACAGCATATCTGGTTCTGACCCTAAGTCTCTTGCCTCTATTTTCACTTCTAATGACCCTTGTGATTACATTGGGTCCATCTGGATAACCCAGCATCATCTCTCCATCTCAAGGTCAATAGATTAGCCAGCTGAATTCCATCCAGAATCTTAACTCTGTTATATCAAGATCTGCTACATAATTTGTAAGGCCTAATACAAAACAAAAACATGATACTCTTCAAAAAGTTGGTAGGAAGTGCCATTAAAATCACTAAATCACACAGCTTTTCCTTTCTTGTGTCTCTAGTTGCTTTTTCATTTGTTATTCAATGTCATTCTAAGTAAAGAAAAAGGAACTCTGATATACTATAAATTGATACAGTCATGATGGAAAACAGTATGAACAGTCCTCAAAAAAAAAAATAGAACAAGCATATATTCAGGTACCCCATTTCTGGGTATATACCTAATGGAATCAAAATCATTGTGTTGAAGCAGTATCTGAACTCCCACATGCATTACAGAATTATTCACAGTAACCATATATGGAATCAACCTAAGTTTCCATCAACTGAAGAATATACAGAGAAAATTTGATATATATGCACCATGGAATACTATTCAGGCTTTAAAAAGAAGAAAATTCTGTTATGTGTGACAATGTGGATAAACTTGAAGAATATTATGTTATTGGAAATAAACCATGCATAGACAAATACTGCATAATCTCACACACATGTGGAATCTTAAAAAGTTAAATTCAGAAGTAAAGTAGAATGCTGGTTACTACAGGCTAGGGGTTGGGGTGGAGAGAGAATGGGAAGTTGTTGGTTAAAACATGCATTTGAGGTCTATTGCCTGGCAGGGTGAACATAGTCAACAACGTTGTACTGTGTATTTCAAAATAACTTAAAACTAAATTTCAAATGTCTCATTATGAAAAAAAAAAAAAGACAAGCAAGTGAGGTGACAAATGTGTCCATTAACTTGATTTGTGGCCAGGTGTGGTAGTGCACGCCACAATGCCAGCACTGTGGCTGAAGCAGGGGGATCACCGTGAATTCAAGGCCAACCTGGGCTGCATAGTGAGTTCAAGGCCAGTCTGAACTAAATAGCAAGACCCTGTCTCAAAACAAAACAAAATAAAACAAAATCACTTGCAGTCACATTATACCCACATATTAAAGCATCACACTATACCCCCTAAATTTATACAATTATGATTTATCAGTTTAAAAATAATACTTCCTGTGTCCCAGATTTTGTTGGATGCTAGGTTCTTAACCTTGATAATCCACAGAGTGTTGACCAAATTCTCACAGGCACTTGCATAAAGCTAGAATGATCAATTGAGCCCAAGTGCTTGCCGGTTTCCTTGTTTTTTTGTTTTGTTTGTTTTGTTTTGTTTTTGTTTTTGTTTTTGTTTTTTGGTACCAGGGATTGTCACAACCTTGTGCCTGCCAGGCAGGCGCTTAGGCCACTGAGCTAAATCCCTGGCCCTGTTTTTTGAGACAGAGTCTCACTATGTAGTTCAGGCTGGCCTTGAACTCACTTTGTAGCCCAGGCTGGTCTCCAACTCACAATGATCCTCCTGCCTCAGCCTCCCGAGTACTGGGATTAAAGGCGTCACCATGCCCGGCTACTTGCTGGTTTCAAAGAAATTCCCTTTTGTATAACATTTTCACAGGTTTTATGGAATTAGCACCTGGACATTTTGGGGCATTATTCTGATGACTGTGCCCTCATTTCCATTCTTCCATTGTGGACAGAAGTACCAATAAGTCTCCTTTCCCTCCCCCATCAACCTCTCTTTTAATAATTTGACGAGCCTGGGAAAGGCAAACAATGTCATTGGTAATTTTGAAAATTATGTCTGTAGTCTCAAGGCTGCTTCTGAGCAGAAGAACAAGTTAGGGGAGTGGGGATAGAAATAAAATGTCCTTGAAATGTTTGTACAGTCAAAGCATTTTCAGAGAGTTAGCCAAACTGCAGAAGCATCATCAGGGCCTGGAGTGGTGGGATTTGGGAGCAAGAACGTGGGAAGAGCAGCAGAGAAGGGCTGGGTTCCCACCCAGTTTTATCACCATTTTGTAGGCACTAACCATAATGAGTTCAAGTGTTATCATCTTTAAGACAAGGAGGAAGACACGTGGCGCCAGCCACCTGCCTGGTAATCAAGGCCAAGAAAACAATTCTTGCTCCTCCTAGAGTTGAGAGTAGATACAAGAGACTGTCTCTTGTTTGTAACTCTGTAATAGTTTACATCTGCTGGGACTGAGTAGTGGAATGAGTTGGCCTGGATGATTGCCAAGGCACCATTCCGCTATGCCCAAATGAAGGTTGATGACACAGTCCTTACTCAGCTGACAGCCACTGCTCTGCCCTTGAACGGCCCCGACTCTGCTGCACTCTGGGACCAAGTCCTCTCTGTGGCCTGGGCTGTGGTTTTACACTGTACTTCCCTCTTCCTTCCTGAAATATGAATCAGACTGACATGATTCTTGCCACTCTCAGAAGGGAACTAAGCAAATATGAGTAGGAGTGTGGGTGTGTCTCTGTGAATGTTTCTCTTCCCAAGAACCAGACATTGGCATTTAGCATCAATCTCATCAGGCAACTACAGCCATGCTTTATTTGCTTGTTAGGAAATGACAAGCCAGTGTACTACCATACCTTCTTATATTTTACTCTATGTGTTTAATAATGTAACACAGGTTTACAAATAAGGAATCTAGAAATGAGATTTAGGGATAAGAAAACCCTACAATTTTGTATGCATGCGTGTGAATATACATATTTTTGATAAGCTCAACAACATATCAGATTTTCTTCTTTTTTTATTTTTTTGTTTTTTGTCTTTATGAGACAGGGTCTCACTATGCAGTTCAGGTTGGCCTTGAGCTCATTTTGTAGCCCAGGCTGGTCTCGAACTTGCAAAGACCCTCCTGCCTCAGCCTCCAGAGTGCTGGGATTACAGGTGTGTGCTGCTATAACCAGTTTAACATATCAGATTTTCTGCAGAATCCAAGAGCCCAAAAAAGATGAGATAAACTAGTGTAGTAGAATGTGCTATTGCTAGAGATGTCTACATCAACTATTGCTGCCCATGAATGGAGGTAGATTGAAGAGCCAAAAGAGTCACTAAAGTAGTATCATTAATAATTGAAAGCATTTTATATCAAGCATCATGTAGTAAAAGTCCTCTTGACCAGTCACTCCTTAACAGACTGTCTAGATTAACCAATGTTCTCTGTTTCATCTGTTAAGTACACTCACCCATGCCCTAGCCTTGAGCCCTGCATTCTCTGACTTTTGGACCACTCTATTGAGTTGACTCATGCCAAGTTTCATTGGTAGTTACTGCCCATTCAATTCATGCCAGGATATTTTGTTCCGTAATTTATCTAAAAGCCTTTAAAATGTTAAAACATGATCACAAAAAGAGAGCTACAAAGTTACACTCTTTGCAGACTCTTGATTAAGGCAAATTGATTTGTTTTACATCCAAAAACAAAAGCAGTTGACTTACTTGTGAACCAGATGACTGCAGAAGTTTAAAGAAAATACGAAAGGAGTTCTGCAGTCTGATTGTGTGACAGGTATTTTTAGTTTCTGCTTCACTTTAAAAAAGCAACTGGAGATTATGTGAAATGAATGCATCAAGAGTATGTTTTTGTGTGAACAGAGTAATACCCTTGACCTTTCATCAAAGGGCTGAGAGATTAATGCAAATTTGCATATCTTCAGTTAAAATTAAAAGTTTAAGAAAGCTATGAATGATTTTCATTATTCCCAGATTGAACCAACTTCTCCTGTGAGCCAAACAACCATCAATCCCCATTGAATTAATTTAGAACAATTCTATTGCATCAGGATTTCCAGATAGCAAGAAACAATGGGTTCCAGAACTCATGATTTTCAAGGAAGGACTTTAATATTAGTGTATTTTCACTGATCCAGAAAAAGAAAATGAATGGATATTCTCAACTCCACGGATGAGTCCATGTTCAGTATCAATGTTACTTATATAAACTTTAGGCTTTTTGTCAGCTTGAGTTTGTCCTACTAAGGTAGGATTAGATGTGTAAGAGATTTATGAAGGGAAATGTGTGTGGGAAAAGGAGAAAAGGAACAGAATTAGGTGTGAAGAGGCACTGGCCAAGATTCAGGCTTTGCACCTATGAAGGGAAAGAATGAAGGAAAGGATAAAAACTGGGTAGAAGGAGCTTGACTACCATGTAACTTTGAAAGAGTCTCAGCAGATGGAAAACACTATAGTGAAGGCTGCTCATAAGAGAAGTTCCATGGTAAGTCAAAAAGGCTACACTACTCCTACCATGCTCAATTGTCGCAGAGCATGAACTTGGTAATGGAAACCAGAGGTGTGACAACTGCAGCCTATCACTTAATTACACTCAGCCATGTGACCAGGGACTCCTTTTCTATTACACAGTGTAGCCACTGGAAATAAACTCCATTGTGTACATGGGCTCAGATCACTACAGTGTATGGAAGACAGAGAATCTGACAATGGCCTGCCACTCTTTTCAACGGACTCCTGAGAAGGACTCTTATTCTCTACCTTTATCCAAAACTTGTGCAAATGTAATTTCTTATGGATTACATTACAAAGCTTGCAAAGTTCTTTACCCAGGAATATGGAATAAATAATTTCTTTGGTAGGCTAACTTCAGATTCAGCAAGGATTTGTGAACACCTAGTATGGCTGTGCCCAATCTTGTTCTAGACATTGGCAAAGGCAGCCTGGAGCAGAGGAGACAGACAATAAGTCAATAAATCAAGAGACAAGATGGCTGTAAGATTCATGAAACAAATCAAAGAGTAAAACATGCTAGAAAGGGACTCTAGACAGGAGTGGTGGTCAAAGAATTGTGCAGAGCTACTTCTCTGAAGAGGGGATATTTGAGGTGAAACCTAACTGGAAAAGGAGACTGAGGTTTTGAGGCAGATTCTTAAGTGAGAGGGAGTCAAGCACAATGGGAGAAAGAAAAAAAAAGGCCATTTGGAGAAATGGGAGTCATCTGAGGTGGGGCTCGTTGGTTATGGGCAGGAATCTTGACTCTATTACAAGTGTGCTAAGGGGCCTTGAAGGATTTTAAATAGAGGAAAGAGGTGATCAGATTTATATAATAATGTTGATGGTTCCAGAATTTCTAAATGGAAAGATCTTGAAAGTGATAAGATGCTTAGGTTTTTGGTGGGGCTAGGGCAGGGCTCATGAGAAAGGAGATATCAGAGATGGACTATCATGGTTTCGATTTGAAATATCCCCAAAATTCATGGGCTCAAGGCTTAGTTGCCATATGATGGGCTTTTGAGGAAATCAGATTTTGGGGACTCTGAGTTCAAGTGGATGAAACCATTGATGAGATCATAATTTGATGGCACTATTGGGAGGTGATGGAAACGGGAGGTGGGCCTGGCTGAAAAGAGTAGATCATAGTGACATGGCACTGGGGATGATATCTGGTCACTGGCCCTTTCTTCTCTGGCTCTGTTGCTCTTTCTCTGCTTTATGACTGCCGTGAAGTGAGCAGCTTCCCTCTGCTACACCCTCCTGCCATGATCCTCCTGCCTGATACAGACCTAAAGCAATGAAGCCAGCTGAGCACAGACTGGAACCTTTGAATCCGTGACCCGAGATACACCCCCTTTAAAATGATTTCTTTGGGGATTTTTATCGCCATAATGGAAAGCTGACCAACATACTGGCCCTGAGTTGGGATAACTGAGACATGAGTTATCCTCCAGAGCTGCCCTGCAGGATTAGGATGAGGTTACCCTCCATGGGGCTTTGCCTCAGAACCTCCATCACTTGGCTTCTCCTCCATCACTCTTCTACTTCCTCCACTTCCTAACTGGCTTCTTCTGGGAACATTTCCTGAAAAGTTCACTTGCACACAAAGCCTTATGCAAATGCCCTTAATCCAAGAAAGAACGCTTCCCCCCAGGGCTCCCTTTTGAACTAGGACTTCTTTGACTCGCGCACACAACTTCAAAATATATACATAAATGATATCACAAACTCCAGACACTTAAACCTAGACTTTGGGGCTGGAGATTCAGCTCATTATTAGAGTACTTGCCTAGCATGCACAAGGCCCTGAGTTCCATCTCCAGCACTGCAAAACAAAAAATAATTAGACTTTAGAAATTACATTTGAATCCTCTACTTCCTTTATCAATTACATAATTGAAATTTTCTATAGGTTATAAACTTTGCTATTAATTTGCAAGTTCAGGTTTGAAACAGTTACCTAATCTGTCTATCAGTCTTCTCATCTATAAAATGAAGACAATAATACCTAATTTAAATATGAAGCATTAAAGTTTATATCTAGATGTCCCCCTAAAGCAATGATGGCAAACCTTCTAGAGTTTTCAATGATAACAAACAGCTGGTTTAGGGACACACCATAGGTTCACCACCACTTCCCTAAAGCCTCATGCATGCATGAGTGGGGCTTTTGGGAGAGGTTTAGATCATGGGGGTGTGATACTTATCAGTATCCACTTGGATTAGTACACTGATAAGCTTATAGGTACATGTGATTTGGGAGATGAAGCCTGTTTCTGGGAGGTGGATCACTGGGGGCTTGTCCTGGAAGTGTGCCTATCTCTTTCCCTTATCCCTTGATCCCTTTCTCTTTCTTTGCTTTCTACTGCCATGCCATGAGCCATTTCTCCTCTGTCATGCCACCATGCCTTGGAGCCAGTTGAGACTGTGGACTGAAACCTCTACAAACTGAATCAAATATGTAAACATTTCCTCCTTAGAGTTGTAGGTGTTGGGTATTGTGCTTCAGCAAAGAGACAAATTTTGGTACCAGGAGTGGGGGTGCCTCTACCACTGAGTGTGGGGAAATCTCTTCCTCTGTAGAATAATCTTATTAGGATTTAGGAGCTCAGTGTCCTCAGCCCTGTCAGGATCTTCTCAAAACATCTCCATCCCAATTTACAGCATCCCATTCTTTTCTGATCAGTGCCTTCACATTCATTTTAGATAACCTTCAAGGCTGAGTGCTAAACTTACACTGTATTTCTACCGATCAGATTATGAAGCCTTGTGTTTTGGTTTTTGCAGTCTCAACCCTGTGGCTAAAGAAAGGAAGATTCTCTTTCAGGACAATTAAAAATTTTTAATTCTTTGTGTGTATCTAGAGCTGGGAGTCTTTGAACTCCTTATTACTTTGTTTGCACACTTAGAAGACTAGATTTTTATGCATGTCTGGAGCTCACAATTTTCCTTTACTAGTTTTTCCACAGATGCTAAGAGCAACCAGCCAGCATCATTATATTTCTCACTCTGCCAAATATTCAGAAATGTTATACATAGTTACTAAATTCTTTGCTTCTCACAAGTGGGAATTAGGATAATCAAATGGATCTACATTGCATGTTACTTTAAACAGTTCATACCATGGACTACCAGTATTCCACACAATATCAGCAGAGACCATGACAGCTTCAGGACTCATCAAATTAGCCAACTCCAGGAATGACTAAGGCCATTAAAAAATTCATCCTTACAATTCTGTTTCTCTAGAGCCACTCCTGGTAAAGAAAATCTATCAGTAAAGGTTCACTAGAGGGATAGATTGAATATATTACATTTTATATAGCTACAGACATAACTAAATAAAGAATTTATAAGGTAGGATTACGATAACCACCTGCAGAGTCAGATGATGAAGAATGCAAAAGGGCCATCTGCACACCAGAGACCCAGAGGATCTAGTCAGAAGTCAAAAGACTGGAGCTCAGTGTAGAGTCCCCTGCAAGTCTGCATCAGGAAGCAAAAGGGTCTGGATTGGAAGGCTGAAGTGTCTGTGCTGGGAAGCTGGAGATGGATGTCCAAAGATGATGCTGAAGACTGGAGCTCCTCTGAAGAAGTGGAAGTGAGACTTTCTTCTTCTTCCCATTTTTATTCCATCCAGGCTACAAGCCTATTTGTTGGTGCTGCCCTCACCAAGGGTGGAGTTTCCCTCTTCAGTAGGTCAATCATCCAGACACACCTGAAACTGGTAAACTAATCTGCTTTTTTAATTCAAGTTGACACCACAATTAACTATCACAAAAAAGTAAAGAAAATAAAGCTCAGCATAATCCTTAGAATAATACTTAATAGTTCATGGTGATTGTTAGTACCTCCCTGCCTAGGGTCCCATAGACCTGAATCAGACCTGAATTTTTAGTGAAAAGGGAAAACTGAAGATAAGGCAGTATGCTTTCACCACAGCTAAAATCAGTCTGGTTTAGTGCTGAAATACCTCTTCTTTTCATAAATGGCAGTAATAGGTGGAAGTCGTGCTTGGAATAGCCATACTTGAAAAAGGTAAAAAATGGCAATCTAATATCTGCCCCTAAATGTTCTTTTGAGATTCAAAAAGCTAAGAACCAGCTTTCCAAACATTATACTCCAAAATAGAAAACTGTTATTTGAGTACTGCTCTTTTAAAGTTTTTGTTTGCAACAACTTTCTGCAGTGACCCATGTTGTCATACAAAAGTCACATTTGGGACCCTCTCCCATGGGCTTCACTCCCAGGGTACCCATTTTTCTTTTAGTCAAGAAAGCCTATTGTACAAGTAGCTGAGAGTATCATTATTACAGGCATAACCTTGATTCCGCATTTGCTCTTTTTAATAAGTTTTAAAAATCCATGAGGTCACGACTTTAGCTGGTATTAATGATAAATTATTTACAACCTCATAACAACCGATTTCTCACTGTATGCCAGAATGGCCAGAAAGGTAGTACATAACTGTATGAGACTTGGATAAGATTCTAGAAGAAAGCTGACTTATCATGCTCCACGCACAGTTAACCAGTGACAGCAGGAAGAGAGGGCAATCCAAATACATTTTCTTTTTCAGTAGGCACAAAGATGTCTTCTTATGGAAATAACACATCTAAATATTTAAGTACTAAGTGAACCATAAGAAATCTCCATTAGCATTTTCATATGACTCAACCTAACAGTATGAACATTGGCTGGCTCTTACAGATTTTATAGATATAATATAGATTTAAAGATATCCCATCTCACTCTTAACCTCAGCCAGATAAACATCTTAAATAACTGCGCTTAATTTCAAACACACTTACTTTGGAATGTCCACTCCAGGACTATGTAAGTGTATCTTAGTCATTTTTGTAGATCCAAAACTTTCCAAGAAATTCAATTGAACCCAAGTCTTTCTTTAGGGACCACTTTGCTACTGATACCTTACTTCTGATTGAGAAATGATATTCAAAGTGTGTAAGCCTCTACTTGAACTGTCCCCACTGCTAATTGTGTCACAAACCTCTTGGTATGAGCACGGGACATAGGACTTAAGATGAAAATATGAATCAGACTACAACACCTTCTGATTCTATGGCCATAGATTCCTTTACTATCATAAACTCCTTTCCAGTTTCAGTGCAAACGTGTCTTATTATGTTAATTAATGACTGCAATCTACCTTGTATTTCCTGCTTCCACGTTGAGAGAAAAATAAGTTATTACTCTTCAACTTGATTGATTTTAAGTTATTTTTAATTGTGAAAGTAGAAACCAAAAAAGTAAGAAAGACCCAGGTTTGGCTAGCTATCCATGAGGTAGCATATTCAAATAGACGGATATTCATAACTGGTCTAAAATCAGATATCTCCATGTCTGTTACTTCCATTTGCAGAGTTCAACGCAACACTGCGATATTTGATCTTTCCCAGGAGTCGCAAAGTCATGCCATACTTCAATGTCTGTAAAGTATGGGGCAAATTTCCCCCATTCATTTTCCTTCAGGGAATTGGCCACAATGGCTTGCTCTGCTGTGGTTGCTCAGCTTGAATCAAGTGATGCTTTGAGTCAAGTTGGTTTTTCCTCTACTGAGAAACCAAAGACAGACCACAGTTAACAATAGTTTTTAAAATAACATCTTGGGAATAATCATCACATGCTTCTTTATTACAGGAAATGCATACCAAATGTCGCCTTGTATTTAAACCTGAAAAATGGGCAAAGCGTGGGCAGACAATTACATTGCAGCCTATGCAAAGATGGTGTGTCTTCTAGGAGTTAGTAACAATCACCCTTAGAACTCTGTCTCCTCCTGACTTCATTTCACATGTACCTGCTAGCACGGGTGCCACTAGTTAATATTATAGAAGCGAATTGATTGTCACGACCTTTGGATATGTCTGGCATATTCAAATCCCTCTGGCACACTTCCACTATGTGTGAGGAGCAAAAACAAAAAGCCAAACTTGCAAGGACTCATAGTTTTCCTCAGTCACTGGAACTGGAGACACAACTTGAACACAGAGGCCCTTTTACAATCCTCCCCACTTCTCTGAAAAGCATGATAGCCAAATGCTACAGGGCACACCAGAGCTAGATACATCATTAGTGGGGCCCAGTGCAAAATAAAAACTCAGGACCCCTTGCTGAAAAAGCAGGAAGGGGGTTGTCATGGAGGGTACTAAAATATAAAGCTTTTCCCTTTTTTCAGTAGTTTCTCTCTTGACTTGTCATGGTGTTTTGCATTTGCTATTTAATGTCATTCTAAGTAAAGAAAAATTAAAATTTTAAATTATTAGCATTCATCTTATATAGCACAATGCCAGTTATAAATGCAAATGTAAGAACATTTGACCCATATGTTTAAGCACCAAAATTACACAATTTACATTTCATACATTTATGTGTATTTTGCCCTTACCAAAGAATGGAAGTGCTGCACAAAACGAGCTCAAGTGTTTTTATTTCACTTCCTCATAAGCACACCTTCCATTACCACTCTCCTCCTGTGGTTTCCTGATAAATATGGAAGGCACAGAAGGAAAAGATGCTGTAGGTTGACCTATGTTTCTCTCTTTCTATCTCACCATTTTCAGTGTATAAGGTTGGCTCGTAAGCAGAAATCATATAAATAAGAAAGAATAGAAGACAGTTTCTTGATCCTCCATGTTTCTTAGAATGTCATTGCCTTAGCTCTGACATCCAAGTTTTTAGACAGAGTCTCCATGGAGTTCAGGCTGGTATTAAACTCTAAGTAGCCCACGCTGTATTCAAACTCATGGCAATCCTCCTGCCTCAGCCTCCCAAGTGCTGGGATTACAAGTGTGTGCTATTATGCTCAGCTTCCAAGTTAGTTCTGGTTCAAATGGAACGTGTCACCTCTCTGGGCTGTCAGCTGTTCTGCTTGCTCAGGTGTAGAGCTGACACTCTTTGAGGTTTGCTAAATTCACACAAGTTGTGGGTCCTCAGGGATTCTGTGCTCAGGGAGAACAGTGAATACTAAATGCTAATGGTACTGTAAGAACCAACAGACACGTGCATCCCACAGTATCCACTCACACACATACTCCATTGTCCCACCAGTCCTCGTTAACCACACACAAGTTCAAAGGTAAAATTATTAAGAATTTCGAGAAAGTGACATCAGGGCATTAAGCCAAAGCACAAGAACCTTCTGAGGGCGGACTCATGTATGAGTACACAGACTGAACTTCCTTGAAGCCAGCTCCAAGGGACATTACTTTTTATATCTCAACATTTATCAAGCATTAATTATGTGTGGGAAATGAAGTGAGTGAGACAGAACATGAGAACGGCGCCACGTTTTAAGTCTTTGGGGGGCTGCTGGGGTGATTGTTGTGTTCATGCTTCCAATAGAAATACTGTTTGCTCAGCTCCTAAGATGATGCTTAAAGTTGCAAGAGAATATCTAGCACCCTTGGGGTAAGATTTATATCCCAAATTACAATCCCTTAGGATAACCGGGAGAAAAATACAAGACTTGTGCAGCTGAAACATAATGCTGAACTTACGAGCTCCACTGAATGGCAACTCAGAATACGTTACCTGCGAGGCTTATTGTAAAGACACAAGGGAGAGAATGAGGTGACCAGACACAGCTCCTAGCAAATTGCCTGTGCAGTAAACTAGTGAGCCTTGATGGTGCAATTGTTGAAGAAGTGGCAAGAAATCAATGGTTTTTAGAAAAGAAGTTCTATTGTAATTGTGGTTTTAAAAAAAAAACCTGTATAACAGAATTGACCATCTTACTCATCTGTAAGTGTGGAGTTCAGTAGTCTTAAGTATAGTCACATGGCTGAACCACCAGTCTTCAGAACTTTTTCATCTTGTGAAACTTAAGCCCTATACCCATTAAACTGCCATGTCTCCTCCCCCAGCTCCTGGCAACCACCGTTTTTCTTTCTGTTTCTTTAAGTCCAACTGTTTTAGATCCCTCCTAGTGGAACCATACAGTATTTGTCTTGTTGTGAATGGCTTATTTCACTTGGCATAATGTCCTCAAGATTCATGCAAGTTATCTTGTGTGCCAGAATTTGCTTCCTTTTAAAAGCTGAATAATATTCCATTACACATATATACTACATTTTGTTGAGTCATTCACCCGTCGATAGATGAGTTTCTTCTCCCCTTGGCTAGTGCAAATAATGCTGCTGTGAATGTTTGGGTGTACAGATCACCCTTTGAGGACCTGCTTTTAATTCTTTTGGATACATACCCAGAAGCAATATCAGAAGAAAAAAATTATTTAAAGTCATACTGATCCATGTCTATTGGGAGATAGCATGAGGTTTGGCATCGTCAGGAGATTTTCTTGGGAGTTTGAGGGTAAGAGAAATAATGTAGAAGTACCAGAGTTGAAGAAAAATAAGTGTATCCCATGCACATGTTCAGCAGTGTGACCTTTTGGACTAGACAGGAAAAAAAAGGTTGAGTAAAATAAGCATGGAGACAAATATTCTAACCAAAACCTCTGAATTGGAATCAAGTGAAACTAAAATAAGGACACCGAACATGTGTAGAAGAAATACCGACCATCTGATTGTTCTTGGAAAGATAAAACTATCAAGTGTATAGGCCTGAAACTCGGCACTTGGAGCAATGCAAAGGAACCCTCTGTAGCAAGATAGCAATTTACAGACAAAAAACAATATCCCCAGTGAGAAATTGCTACAATGCCCTAAAGTAATCCTGAATATGTCAGTGTTCAAACCTTGGACTGTCCACACCTTACCAGGCTTCACTGATAGGTTTGGAATTATAGAACTACCAACCTTACGTGGATGCTAGAGATCATTAAGTCCAACTATCCTAATTTTAAAGGAAGAAATTGAGGCCCAGAAATGTTACTGTGCGATTCTCCCAGGACCAGAAAGCTAATTGGTGACAATGGCAGGGCTGAATTTCCCAATTCTAATGGTGACTCTGTTAATATCTTCAAGGCCACCCTCATAGCAACAAGCCCATGAGATCTGACAGTATAAATAAAATAGTTGCAGCCTGAAAAGACAAGAGCTTCTGGAGTCTTTTCTGTAGTGCAGCCAGGCTGCCATTGATGCTGTCCAAGTACACTATCCCAATCCAAAATTTAACAGATGTTTTTTCAAGACACATCAAGAGTTGGATGCTTCCAGATAATCAGCAGCATGAAGGGAGTAGTCAGGGCCCCAAACTGATGCACTAATATCCCTCCTCACTTTTGGATTAAGACAGTAAGTCTTCAAAAAGCTCGTGTTAAAATGAAAATGTATTTGCCAAGAGGGATTAAATATGAATTCATTATGGACATTAACATACTAGCAGGCATGCATTGATCAGACTAGTTAGTTGTCACTTTGTCAAATGTGGTATCTCTTGGCATTGAGGGAGTGGAACCCAGGACTCATATTTTTGTTGAGTATAAAGAGAGCTTGGGGTGAGAAAGGCTGGCCGAGATGAGGGTGTAAATGTAAAGAATCTGTTTGGAGGCCCAGAGGAAAAGGAAAAGGACCAGAAGGCCATGGAATAAACAACACCTAAAAGAGAAGGTATAGAATTCCCAAGGAAAAATTCACTTACCTAACCATATATCATGAAGGGCTGCTAAGAATGCTATCACTGAAAGGTAAATGTCCACTCAGACTGTGTATGTTAACAAGCTTTGGGGTGTTGGTGTCTCCTCTCAGAGATGGTTTCTAGGATCTTTTGGTCCTGAACAGAAAATTGGTCAAGACAAGTGCAAAAGGTGCATTTATTAAAGTTAGGAAAAGAAACGTGCCCTACAGAGAGAGTTTGGACCACATAAAAGTAGGAGGGGCAGAAGTACACTCTACAGCATGGGAGCAGACTCCTGAGAAAGAGAGAATACAGTAGTCCAGAGCTCAGTGGCAACTGGCCTTCCCTATCCCTCACTCCTCAGGCTGATGTCATGCCTAAGCCGTCCTATCAAAAGCTTGCTCAAGTTCTCATGAGAATTGAACATAGTGCTCTCTGATTGATTCCACATGCAGGGCTTTGGGAACTGTTCTGCACATGTGTCTTGGGCCACACTTACTTTCCCAACCACTATACCACGCCCTCAAGTGCAGTATAATTTTTTGTTTTTCAGTACTTGGGATTGAACCCAGGGCCTTTGCACTAAGCTACATCCTCAGCCCCTTTTAAAATTTTGAGACAAGGGTCCTGCTGCATTACTAAATTGCCCAGGCTGGGCTCAAATTTGAAATCCTCCCATCTCAGCTTCCCAGAGTGTTGGCACTACAAGCATGCACAACCACCATGCCCAACTATGAAATAATTTTTCATCATCCAAAAATCTGTAATTATAAAATTTGCCATGTGGAGCTTTAAAAACCATGTTCCAAGCCAGGTGTGGTGGCACACACTTGCAATTCCAGCACTTAGGAGGCTGAGGCAGGCGGATCACTGAGAATTTGAGGCCAGCCTGGGCTACATAGTGAGTTCAAGGACAGTCTGAACTACATAGTGATATTCTGTCTCATTAAAAAAAAAAGAAACTGCATTCAAATCTGTCCATGTACCTTGCTGTGGAGGTGGAAGAGAGGGTGCTCCCTCTAATACTTACCAGAGAGGGGCAAGGCCAACACCCCTATAACAAAAGACAGGTTAACAAGAGAAAAGGGTAACAAATCCATTGATGTGCATATGAACACAGAGTGCATGTAAAATATGAAAACTCAAGGAAAAGGCCTGTAAATTGAAGTTTAAAAATCTTCTTCCTAGGGGACAGGGAAATGAGGAGTGGGTGGTGACAATTTACGGGAAGGTGAGGAGTGAAATTTGCCGAAAACAAAGAGTGTCTTGTTATGTAGACCAAGTCTCCTTGGTAATCTCTGGGAGCTGCCCTGAGGAGACTAAATAAAAAACTGTCTGGGTGTGGTGAAGATTTGTAGTCTCCTGTCTTCTCTGGTGGTTAATCTCTCCTGGTTACTTGATGAGATTTCCTGGGGAAAGAGTTTAAGACAATTCACTTCTTTGGGAAGAAGTTTTTTCTGTCAGATAAGGGAACTTCAGAGAGAGTCCCTCCCTGTAGTTTGGAGAGAAACAAGGGAAAGTTCCAGACACTTTGATTCTGAGGTGTTTTTCAACTCAAAATGTCAGCATATTGCTTTCTGAGCCTCAACACCACTGTAATATTCCTACTTTGTAGAGAATAACTACACTTGGCCAAGATAGCAGCTATGTTCATACAAAAGGAAAGGAATGAAAAGTGTAAGAAAAAAAAGAGCCTCTGATATTTCACCAGTGATGGAGTCACCTAGTTTGAGGTAACCATGTCCCCTCTGTTACTAGAGGATTAAGACACATGGTTATTCAGATAGACTTTTTGAGAACAGACTGAGATTAAGGCAGAGTGCATATTTATTTTCATTACCTTTATCTTTATTTTTCCTATATCCATGGGCTGCATGTTGATTCAGCCATTAGAGACTGTGAAGATTCAGATAAGCTCAGGGAAAGCCCACAGCAGTGGGGGTTGTTTTCCATTCTCTGCTTGGTTCGTATGTCTCTTTCGCAGCCACCCCATCACTGAGTGGCTTGTTCCCTGAACCCAAAATTTTGATACCCAGGAAATTTCAGAGATGCCAGGAACTTTGGGCTCAGTCACAGAGAAATACATCCCACACCTGACCTTTGCGTGAGGAATTTGTTCCAGACTAATCTGAGGGCATCAGAGATTGCCAAATTGGTTCTTGAAAGAGATACCAGAGGACTTACAGACTGGGAGACAGAGATCTCTTAAGAAACTTCAAATAATACTATGACTAAAACATTCACAAATGCAGACTCCTGAACAAGCCACTATTCCTTTGTTGCCCTGTGCAGCACTCCTGTTATTCCCCCTTTAATCCCTTGTACCTTTCCTGCTCGCCCACTCACCACTAACATCACTACAGCTGCCATTTTGAGCATCGTACATTCAGGTTCTCACCACTAACATCATCACTACAGCTGCCATTTTGAACATCGTACATTCAGGCTGTCATTTATTCCACTGTAACTTTGTTAGATAAGTGCTATTTTTATCCCTTTTTCACGGATGAGAATAGTGAGATACAAAGATGGGAAATGAATTGCTCCAGGTCGCAGACTGAGTGAGGAGATAGGATTCAGCCCTAGACTTGTACAAGCATGAAGTTTATAGTCTTTGCCACAAGATTGTTTCTCTCCTCAGTAACTTGGTTTCTCTGGGAAGTGGGAAGGCTCCTTATTGTTCTACTTCATACCCTATTTCCCCAATCCTGTACTTTGGAGCTTAAAGACGTAGCCTTCCTCAGGAAGGGTGGGTTTTGAGGAAAGAATCCTTTTGCTTCTGCTCATGGCCAGCGCCCTGCTCTGGGCCCAAGGCACCAAGTCTGGCTGTCTGCTCAAGAGTTTCCATTCCCAAGGGATGCCTGCCTAGGAGAGATGGCCATCTGGGAACAACCTTCCTGATGTTCCTTTGGCTCCACATTTTGTTGATTTCCTTAAGTATGTTTTCTTATGAGGTTTCTGTTTCTTTTCTGGCTTGGTTTGTGACTTTACTTCATTTCTGTTTATTTCTTATTATTTGGCCCAACACACTTGTTTTCATTTGATTTTTTTTTCCCTCTTAGACTCCTGGCCTACATGACCTGTACTCATTTTGCCGTGTGATGTGCCACCCTGTCTGTTTTGTCTGAAGTCCTTGGAAGTCAAAAGTTAAACACCATGAAAATGGAATGGGGCAAATGATTCAAGCTTTTTAGCTTAGGCAAAAATGGTCTTGTGAACAAAATACACAACTATGATTGAAATCACACCACCCTGATTGTTCACTACTTTCCTAACTGATGAAAGCTGGACACGTAGCATTAATAGCTTTAAAAGGAAATAAGAAGATGAAACATTTCTGACTTTGGTGATCCAAGGACTGGGCAGAGAAGGCTAGGTGATCACCAACTCAGATCCTTGGGGACAGAGAGATAACTCTCAACCCTGAAAAGCGGGCTGTGGGCCAGCTAGGATGGGGTACAGACAGCATGGAGGGCAGAATGTTCTCAGTCATTTCCCAAAGAAAATCAGCTGTCGTGCTGCACATGGCATAGCATGTCTATGTGTCCGACCTCTAATCCAAGATAATAATCTGAATTTTTAATCCAACTAGTTTGTACTCTGTCTGGAACTAATTATTTTCCTCACACATCCAAGAATGTGTTTGGGAGAATTCTAGTAAAAAAGATGGGATAATAAATAATAAAACAATAGACTCCACTTTTAATGCTACTGAGAAAGGAAAGAGAAAGATTTAATAACAGGTTTCCTGGGTTATAGGAGAAAGATCTCCCAAATACCACAAAATGCACTGAGTAGAAAGCACAGTCAAATAGATCCAAAGTCTAACTGAATATAGTGAAGAGGTTTAGGACAGAGCTGTGCTGCTCTTGAATTTATTTAGAAGTTTTAAGAGCTTCTGATATGCTAAGGTTTTAGAATCAAACAAGTCTGATTTTAAATTTTGGTTGTGCAACTTACTGGTTAGGTGATACTGAGCATTCAGTTACTTTGTCTCTAAAATGGAAATAAGAATGTCCCATTTAGGGTCACTGTGAGGCTCAACTGAGATAATGCATATAAAGTTCTTACTATAGCTGGTTGTGCTGGTACATGCTTATAATCCCAGCTAGGCAGGAGGCTGAAGCAGGAGGATCCTATGTTTGAGGCCAGCCTGGGCAATTTAGCAAGACATTATCTCAAAAAGAAAATAAATTCTTAAAGACCTGAGAGTGTAGTTCAGTGGTAGAACACCTACCTAACATGAACAGAGCCCTGAGTACCATCCCAAGTATTAATCAAACAATCAAATAAAGGGTCAACATACAGTAGTTTTTCAATATACGGTTATTCTCTTATTCTACTACTACATGTATTTCCAGTTAGCATTTGTTGAACCCTTCGTCCATATAGCCTGGTACCCTATGGATTCACAAGTATTGTTTCATGGATTCTTACAGTAAATGTTGGAGCTATCAACATTTACTTGCCTAATTTTAAATTTATAGAAATTGAATGAAGGCTGATTTGACCAAGGTCATATGGCAAAGCATAGGACAAGAATCAAAGCTAAAGCTGAAAAATCTAACAGGTCTTCTCCAATCCTCTTTTCTAGTATCCCCATCACCCCCAGAAATACAGTGGGGAAGATCTAACACAGGACCAGAAGGATTAGGCAGGCTTCAAAGAGACAAGGTAAATGTGGGAAGGGGAGGAGGAAGACAGAGATTGGAAGACAAAGGCAGGCAGCGTTGCCCATGCTGGGATCTCCCCTACACCCTCCGCCTTCTTCTCCAAACAGTGTTGATGTCCAGGGTCTCATTGCAAAGTCATTACACCTAATTCAATTGGACAGATTGAGTTCAATGGGCACGTATGACTTACAACTTTCAGGAACTACAGAATATATCCAATGACAAAAGGCCATCCTTGTCCATCTCTTCTGTCCATTAATATTGGATGTTGGTATATTTACCAAGGTGCTAGAGCAAAAATATGTTATATAGAAGTGCTCCCTGATGTAGGATGGCTGACATAGGGCTTTTTGACTCCATGATAATGTGTAAGTGATATATTCGGTATCACTGTACATCAAACGCTGGATTTCGATCTTCCCCTCTGGGTTAGCAGTGTGTAGTCCCAATTCTCTGGTGAGATAGGGCAGCAGCAAAGAGCAGCTCCCAGGCAGCCCAGTGATCATGAAAGGAAATAACCAACCTTATGTGAGGTGCTGTGTTGTTGAGCTGGGAAGTGGGGGTGGCTAGATGTATTCAATGCCTGTTAAATGTATAATATTTCCAATTTGTGATGAGTTTATTAGGACATAACCGTATCATAAGTCAAGGAGCATGTGTAATTAACAACTGCAGTTTGGAGTACTAAAATAAAATGCTAAAACTCATGAATAATGCACAATTTTGACTGGGCACGGTAATCAACAACTATGAAACATTAGGAGCCAAGGTCAACTTGAAACTTAATTCGAAATCCACCCAGGGTTTGCAAGCCACACAGTTCCTGCTTTTTCCGAGGCAGGAAGGAGAAAGGATTGCCTGTGGTGGTTAAGGTCATCCCATGTTGAAGCTTTGATATGTTTGTGGATTCATCACCCTTCCCTCTTTTTCTGGTAATAGCATGATTCTTCCTTGGGAGACAGCTCCTCTCTGAGTGCACCCACATAAATTTTGGAAGGCTGTCCTTCATGACAGCCTACCTGGGTGGGCAGAGACAAGAGCAGAGAACTAAGGCCTGGACATCCGTAGTGCTATTATTTGACACAATGATAATTCAAGGGATGGGTTAATCAGTTGTTCCCTTGGGTTTGTCTAAACAGAGCTAAGAGGGAAGAGTTTCATTTCCTTCTCTGGCCCCAATACTGTGGAGACACAAACTTAAAGAGTGACTGCCAGGCTATCACCAAATGGGAAAAAAAATAAACATCTGTATTGGAAAACAATGAAGTGGTGGGCTCACAGAAAGAATAGGAACCATGGTCCTGTTGGAGTTGATCGCCCTGGTTCTGAGTATCCCTGGTGTCAGCTCCACCCCAGCTCTTCTTGTGCCTGAAGCTGGTATGACTTGTGTTTCTATTGTTTGCAAACAAGAGTCCTGGCTAGCAAGGGAAAGTGCAGCTGGGTACATTCAAAACAAAATAATTCACAGAATTCACATATCCATTAGAGAAACTCTTAGTGGAGGACTATAAACTAGTCAATGAAAACAAAAAATGTAGAGGGTTGGCTAGGGTCATCTTGACTCTGTCATAAAATCAATAGTTCCTGAACTACAGAGCAGAGTTGAGCTTCTCAATCACACAACAAAGTTAGATCTTTCATCTCTTCATTTGTACACATAGTTTAGATATTGCACAGTGTTTTAGGGAGCAGTTATGAACATCTACAAACGAATTAGGAACTATTTTCTTCCTTTTTTGAGACAGGGTTTCATTACATAGTTCAGGCTGGCCTTGAACTCACTTTGTAGCCAAGGTTGGCCTCAAACTTGGAGTGATCCTCCTGCCTCAACCTTCTGAGTGCTGGGATTACAGTCATGTGCCAGTATAACTGGTTAGGGACTATTTTCTATGGGATACATGACACAGCTAGGGCTAATGGCGATGCTAGAGATTCATATTTCCCCTTAGCCTCTTGCTAGCTATGTTTTGTTACTTAACTTCTTCGCATTCATATATACTTCCTTTATAATATTGAAATAATAAAAACACTGAACACAACAGAGCAGCTGAGAATATTAAATTGAATCATGTATGTACTGTGATAGCTCATGTAGCCATCATCATCAGGTTAATTAATAGATATTTATGGATTGATTCACTGAGCACGCACAGATATCATCTACTTAACTTTCATAATCAACTTTATATTTAATTCTGAATATGCCATTCTAATTATTTTTCATTATATTAATACAGGAGCCCTCTGGTGGTCAAAACCACTCCTGGAGCATATGCAGAATATTACCTTTACTTAAGTGTAATAAGGATTTTTACAAGAATATTATGATTAGAGCCGGGCGTGGTGGCGCACGCCTTTAATCCCAGCACTCGGGAGGCTGAGGTAGGAGGAGCGTTGTGAGTTCGAGGCCGGCTTGGGCTACAATGCGAGCGCAAGGCCAGCCTGAGATATACAGTGCGACCCTGCCTTGAAAAACCAGGGTGGGGAGTTTGGCTCAGTGACTTAAGCACCTGTCTGGCAGGTGTGAGGTTGTGAGTTCAATTCCTGGTGCCGCAGAAAAAGAAAAAAAAAAGAAGAATATCATGATTACCATCTCATTAATGTAAATAAAAAGTAATGGGCATATATAGTGTTATGGGCTAAATTGTGTCATCCTAAAATTCATGTATTACTATCCTAACCAGAATATGCCTATTTGGAGATAAACTCTTCAAAGAGATAAACTAAAATAAGGTCATTAAGATGGGTCCTAAACCAGGCATGATGGCATGGTGGCACACGCCTTTAATCCCAGCACTCCGGAGGCTGAGGCAGGAGGATTGTTGTGAGTTCGAGACCAGCCTGGGCTACAAAGTGAGTTCAAGGCCAGCCTGAACTGCATAGTGAGACCCTGTCTCAAAAATAGGGCCAGGGATTTAACTCAGTGGCCTAAGTGCCTGCCTGGTAGGTGCAAGGCTGTGAGTTTGATCCCTGGTACCCACCCCACAAAAAAAAAAAAAAATGGGTCCTAATGCAGTATGCTAGTGTCTTTTTAGGAAGAAAGGACTTAGACACATACAGGTACAGAGGATGACCCTGTGGGGACACAGGAGAAAGCATATCTACAACATAAGGAGAGAGGCTTTAAAAGAAACCAACCCAGTTAAAATTCTGATTTCACACCTCTTGCCTTCAGAACTATAGAAAGATACATTTTTGTTGTTTAGTCACCCTAGTCTGTGGTACTGTACCTTGTTCTGCAGCCCTAGTAAACTAACACATAAATGCAGATTCCAGTCAACAGATGATATGAATCTTACTTTTAGTGTAAACTGTGCCAAAGGATGTAACTTCTTGTTTTCTCTGAGGTCCATTTGGATGGAACTTGGGATAGTACGTAGCATTAAGCATAGCACTAATGAGGTTAGATTGAAAGGGTTTTTTTCCAGGTGTAGGCCATATAAGATTTGCCTTGCTTCACAATCACATAACATTAATTGAAAGTGAAACTAAGAGACCTATCTGAATACAGTGGATAACTAGGTATAATCTGAAAATATCCATCAAAAGTAATAAGGAGCAACACCTTTATTGACAAGGTCCAATGCATGGAATAGTACTTAACCCTATGAATAACTACAGTTTATAATAGCATTTTGCTGTGTAGTACTTTGCTATAGTTTTTTCCCCAACTTTGTAATAGTTTTCCCCTTATGATTGCTGTTTTTATTTCTACCTCTAAAAGATAATGAAATGGAAAGTCATAAGAGATAGATAAAGATTAGTTACAGAGGCAAAATTCAAGGTTTGGCTTTTGACTTCATTTCCCATGTTCCTTTTACCACATGCTACTGCCTCTCCACATTTGCTGTTTTACATGAGCCCTAATTGCAGAAAACTTCTCAAAGCATCAGTATTAAATGTGAGACTTTTTTCACAAGGGGAGTGGCAGCCAACTCCGCTACAGGCATGTGTTTGTGGACTGAGCACATTAAAAAATACAGATACAAAAGAGTAGAACTGAACTTAAAGGTGGGTATGAAATCTCCTTTCCAAAGTATTAACTTTTGGGGAGACATACAGATCTGAGAAAGTTTCTATACCAGGAAGGGAGAAGAGAATAAATAAGAAATCTTTTCATCCTTAAAATTTCATGTTATTCTGTGCAGACAGTACACCTGACCCTCATAACCACAGGGTCTGTGTCTAAGGATTCAGCCAACCAAAGTTTGAAAATACAGTTAAGCTTGCAATGGTTGTGTCTGCACTAAACATGTACAGACATTTTTATATTACCATTATTCTCTAAATAATACAGTACAACAACTATTTACATAGCATTTACATTATATCAGGTATTATAAGTAATCTACAGATTATTTAAAGTAAAGGGGAGGATGTGCATAAATTATATGCAAATACTATACCATTTTATATAAAGGATTTGAGAATCTGCAGATTTTGATGTGGGGGTGGTTCTGGAACTGATCCTCCACAAATACTGCAGAATGACTGCATTTAATAAGAATTGGTGTGAACTCTCTGTGTTCACATAAGTACACTTTGAGTAGGAAGTTCAACACATACTTTAATTAGTCAGAAACTAAGTTCTTAAAGGCCTCTTGATCACATTTTAATATGGAACATTTAAATAAATAAAAAATGATGGAAAAAGTATTTAACTAGTACAATTCAGCACTAGTAAGGTGCTCCCACACCAGATAACTGAATTCACATAGATTAAGCTACTGCATCAAAGGCAGGAAGAGTCTGATCAATGCGAGTCCCTTCATTCGTGATGATTTCATCTAGGCCAAGCTGACATATACCTCTGCACTTTCTCTGAAGAGCAAATATGCTAAGAAAAACACCACAGTGTAAACAAGAATGGGTGAAAACATTCTCATCATGAGTAAGCAAAAATAATTGTTTTAAGAAACCTTGGGCAGATTTGTTGTAAAGCAAATGTGTACAACCCATTATGTAGGTACAGAGAAGCAATGCGCTCAGTTTGTTGATCCCATTAGTGAACACACGAATGCAAAGTAAACCGTTTTCTACCCCTCAGAGAAGGTCCTGGAATGTGTCTCCCCACCACGATGGTGGTTCCAAGTAGGCCTCCGACTAGCAGTGCCCACCTCACCTGTGAACGTGTTACACAGGCTAATTTTGAGGCCTCACCTCAGGCCTACTGAATCAGACACTCTTGGGGTGGGGGCTCAGCTGTCTGTGTTTTAATAAGCCCTCCAGGGGCTTCTGAGGAATGCTCAAGTGCGAGAATGCTGCACTAGAAAATAGTTGTTTGCTAGATGTGTGAGTTTTCTTAATGACACTCAAGAGAAATTGAATTGTCTTTCTGGGTATGCCCTTGTTGAACTCTTTCATTATTACTTAGAGACCCTCTCTGAATTAAAGGAAATGAGCCCCAACTGGGGGCTTGCTGAGAGTGATGCTAAGAGGCCAAACTGATGCCCATTGTCCTGACACAAAAATGGGGGCTGGGCCTGGCAGACCTCCTGCTGGGAAAGGACTTGAAAATTGACCAGGATCTGCCACTCTCTCGTGGCTGCAGTCATTTCCAAATCTGGTTTTTTCCATCCTTTATTTAAGTTATGCTGCAAATGAAACCCAATCCATATTTCTCCTAATTTACATTTAAAATGGTTCAAATGTTATGTTGGTAGATGAGTGGAGTCCCCAGGAGACCTTTTGAACCTACTCAAACTTTTTCTTCAAAACAGGAAGTTGCACTTTACCCAGTGCAAACAAAGTTTAGCACGAAAAGGCCTGATTTGTATTTAATTTTCTTAGTCCCCAAATGTGGAATATATTTTAATTTTCAAAACACATTTTCTCCCACCCTCCCTACCATCATCCGTCACATATGCTGCCTTTCCTTCTCGTGTAAGCTAAATTGTAAGAAATCTAACTTTATTTTCATAATTATATTCTTGTCTTTTGTGGTTAAGGAATCGTGGAACTCTAAATGTTCTAGTTACACCTTGGTTTCATTCGGTTCAGCAACCATTTATTGTCCTCTAGACAAAGGAACTGGACTGCCTGTGGGGAGGAAGGAAATGTTAAAAACTTTCTTTTTTCAGAAATGAGTTGATCTCAGCTAAGGAATAGCTATTTGTTGGACTAAATATACTTTGCGTATCACTTGCCCAAGATTGCCCTGAGAATTAGACATAGACTATATATTAAAACTTAGGAATGTATTTGGGAGTAAGCAATTTAATTAACTTAATTAATTAAATTAGTAGTCAGAGGAGGAGGAAGAAGAAAAGGAGGAGAGAAGAAAGTGAAAGGATACAGAATTGTGGCCACCTGCCTGAGTCAGGATAGAATACAGCTTTCTTGCATCTAAGTCTTGTGTCCTCACAGACCTTAGTACATACTGCAGTCTAGACTTACCCTCAGAGCAGCTGTTGGTTTAGATGTCTATTTCTCTTATTAGGGCTATGAACTTCTTTTTTTTGTTTTGTTTTTGCTTTTTGTTTTTTGGCTTTTTTGGTACCGGCTATTGAACTCACAACCTCGCGCCTTTCACTATGGGTTTCACTATGCAGTTCAGGCTGGCCTTGAACTCACTTTGTAGCACAGGCTGGTCTCTAACTCACATCGATCCTCCTGCCTCAGCCTGCCAAGTGCTGGGATTAAAGGCGTGCGCCACCACACCCAGCATGAACCTCTTGAGGACAGGATCTGCTCTTTTTTCCAGCAAGTCATGTGGACATGCCTGTGCTGCTTGACAAAATATACGCTCTTCAACTTGTTCTGTCAGCTAGTTTGCTACTTGAGTTGACACCTCATGGAGGATTGCAGAGCAACTGTCATTTTGGTCTTACACCTAGGAGTGTGGGCTCCCAGTCTGGTAGGCCAGGGCCTTTCTCATTATGGAGGCCAGAGTTGAGGACCAAAGGGGCAGACAGCCTGGTAAGCAGATGTGGAAGCCAAAGAGGCCTGAGGAAATATGGTAAAAATAAGAAAGTCTCCTCACCTCCACCTGCATCCCTATTCCATTTAGGGTTCTCATCCTAACCAGTGTGCCAGTGTGCAAACTACCATTGCTACGTAGAAAATCTCCCCAAAACTCTGCCTTAAAACTGTTGCCAATTAGCCTAAGGTTCTTTTGCTTGATTCAGATGGAAATCATGAATTGGCAAAGTGCAGCTTTGCTAGCTGTCCTGATGACACCAAGTAATGCTGGATGCCAATAGTTGACACAACCAGTAGCTAGTCACTGCCACTGTTGGCTGTCACCATCTGATACTAGCTTGTGCCAGACACCGTTGGTCAACTCTGCTGCTGGTCTTTGTTGGTTGCTGGTCTCTAGAGCTCTTTGGTGTTAACAGCTCTGAATGTTTATTGCTAATCATTTTGGGAACCAAAGTCTCCTCTGCTCCATCTTTGAAGGCCCCAATTTTACTGGAGCTTCCTTTCTGCCAAAACTCAAATCTTAAAAATCATTCAACTGGCCTGAATGTTTGACTGCCTTAAAATTTCTTCCACCAGATTTACTAGTCCAATGCCTTTAATCTCAGTCTCCTGCAAAGTCTCAGGACAAGAACAAAATATATACAAATTTTCAGCCAGAGCATAACACACTTGGTCAGGAGTCCAAATGCCAATGGAGTCCTTGTTCCCCACTGAAACCTCCTGATCCTGATCTTTACAGTCTGCGCTTTCCATCTGCATTCTGATCTTTTCTGCTCTGACCAGAATTCTCATCAAGGTCAGCTTACAGTATTCTAGGGCTGCTTCTATAGCTGGTATCTCCAAACCTTTTCCAGAAAGATCCCAGAAATCAGTTCCAAAGGCTTCTGAACCATATGTTCAGGTAGCTTCAGAGCAACAATCTCAAGTTTTGGTCCTAGAGTTAAAATTTGCCTTAGATGAGGGCTTGAGGGGGGACATCTAGGCATAAACCATAGTGGGAGACAAATGACCACAGATGAAAGTGTTTGAAACTATGAGCCAAAAATCATCTTTTCCTTCCTTTAGGGTTTCTTAGGTATTTTGTCATAGTGATAGAAAACTAACACAGGCTCCCTCTATGTAGACATTTCATATGGGCTAATTTAGGATTCCTAAAAACATGGAGACTTCAGAGTTTTTGTGACTAGACTATTTACAGGGGATTTAGGAGAATGAGCATTAGTGTTGCAGTGAGCAAGGTGGAAGTTAAGTGGCTTTTTTATGACCTGGTCATGGAAGCTTTATGGTGTC
>RJWM01010166.1:48163-64834 GCA_004363535.1 Dasyprocta punctata
AAAAAATGACAATAGAAGCTGGGCCTGGTGGCGCACACCTTTAATCCCAGCACTCGGGAGGCTGAGGTAGGAGGAGCATTGTGAGTTCGAGGCCTTGGGCTACAACGTGAGTGCAAGGCCGGCCTGAGCTACACAGTGCAACACTGCCTCAAAAAACCAGGGCTGGGAGTTTGGCTCAGCAGCTTACGCGCCTGCCTGACAGGTCCGAGGCTGTGAGTTCAATGTCCGGTGCCACAAAAAAAAAAAAAAAATGACAATAGACAGGGGCCAGGAGTTTGGCTCAGTGGCTTAAGCACCTGCTTGGCAGGTGCAAGGTTGTGAGTTCGATCCCCGGTACCTGCAAAAAAAAGAAAAAAGAGAAATGACAATAGACGGATTGATAATATGATAATAGAGGAAATGCATACAACAGTTTATGCTAGAAGGTATCACAGGAAAGTGAATAGCCTATAACCTAATGAGATTTAACAGTTTATATGTCCTCTTTACAGAGGAGAATGAAGTGAGAAGATGTAGGCAATTTAGAAGAAGAGTGATTTTAGGAGAAGCAAATGGGCCCCAAAAAACAGACAACAGGCAAAGCCAAAGTTCTCCTGGACTTTGGGTGTGGTGTCAACTCTAGTCTTTCCTGTGAGTTAATCCTCCGGAAGATTCAGCCTTGGGATATCTAGGGGAACTTCAGAAAAAGCCCCTCCTATGTTTCTGGAGAGGAAGAGGGGCAGGAGACAGGGGGAAGGAGAAGGTCAAAGAGTTCAAAGCACTTCAGCATGCCAAAGTGTCACAATCTGGGTATCATTTTCTGAGCTCCAACATTCCCCATTTCATGAAGGGGATGAGTGTCAAGAGTATATGAGATGTGAGAGGCTGTTTTGGTCATCTTTGAGAAATACATGGTTTGCCATAGCCAGGAAGAGATCTAACAACTGTAAGGTATTTTTTCTTCTCACAAAATAGTCTTCCTCTAACACCCTCCCACACACACATGCACTCATGTACATTACACACATTGTACTTTTTATTCTGGTTACATTTCTCTTTTTGTTTTACACTGAGAGAATCTCACACAATACTAACCTTCAAATACCTTAAATTTGCAATTTAATACATGGGAATTCGGTGTTATAAAACTTAAAAATACCAAAGACTTTATTGTTCAACACACATTCCCAAGTAATTTTCCCAAGGAAATACTATTTCAAATTCTCAGTTTGAGGGGAAAAGAAAGTTAAACGAAAATCAATATTGATGGGTAGCTCTGTACGAAAAATGTGTGTTGTAAGTTATTTTTACCACAGAGGTAGTTTCCTGTGGAAATTGTGACTGGTGGTGAAGTTCAGTTTTAAAATATTTTGAGATACAAGCCAAAATCTTGGGTGGGGAAATATAATTTGTTGTTACCCAAAGAAAAGTCAATTACTCAATACTAACATTTTAAAAGCAAAAAATTACAGATAAATTTATTCACCAATTGTAGATTATTTTCTCCTACAAAGTTTAGGCTTTTTTACTAAAAAAAATTACCCAATTTTTAAATTTCACTGAAAGTATCTAAAGCAAGCAGCAAGGGGTTATTGAACTTGGTGAAATAATAACTCTTATCCTTAGTTAGCTCCTATAATACCTGCTGCTATTCAATGTATTCTACACATGAATTATTGCAAAGACAAGATTAAAGCCATCACAGATTTATTTTTTCAAAAAGAAATATAAATTATCCTTGTCTCTGCTTTCCACACTGATGATTTGTGTAATGAGGTGAAGAGATAAGACTCTGGAAACCATCTTCATTAACATTAAACTAAAAACAATTAGCAACATTTTTAAAAAACAGGGAGAAAAATCATTACCCAGGGATAGATAATTGAATTGTATAAACTTGTTGAAGCTTAACTCTAACTATAAATATATTTGCAAGTAATTATCACCCACAGCATTAATAATTTTATATTATTCTACCTGAGTCAACATTAGTCAGATTTGCAAAGCACCAAGGAAAATAAGCAATTAGTTGATTCATGATCCAAGAAAAACATGTTACTTAGTTACAAATAATTCTAAAATTCCCAAAAGAATGAGTAGGCGGAGGCTGGTTCTGTAGAGCCCTTGACCCAATTCCAGGAGATGTGGCAGGAGACACTGGATAGGAAGGTCACCTTCTGGTAAACTATCGCTCAAGCTTCCTCTACTTTTCTCAATAATGTGGAGGTACAAACTGTGAGAGCCACTACCATGCCCTGGGAGGGCTTTCAGAGCTTTCTCATGAAGAGTACCTGAAGCACATCTCTTGGGTCTACCCCAAAATCAAGTTTTCAAAACACATTCTGCAAAGAGCTTCAAGTCTGTGGAAGAAAAACCTCATGGGCACCCTCACAATCATATGAAATTCCTGAGCTAAATATTCACTGCAAAGAAGAAGACAAAAATGAAAGCACTGAAGTAGTCTATAAACTAAATACTATTCTGTGGTTTTCAGTACAAAAGCATTCTTCTTTTTGCTCCCTCTCAAAACTTCTGGCTGCTTTGGTGTATTTATGTTGTGTATTTATGCTTCTAGAATGAAGAGAAGGCAAGACCAACCTTTCTAAAGTTAAAGACCAAAAGAACATCAATATTTGAAATCTCACTTCTGTAACAGTCGGCCCTCTTATTACTCATAATTCTTGCAGACAGGGAACCAGCCAAGCTATGTGTTTGAATGATCATGGTCTCTGGCTTTTGCCTCCAGAGTGGTAAACTGGTAGGCACAGATTCCTCACAGAAAGCATATTTGCCCTGCTTGGTCTTAACTGGCACAGGGATACAATGCCCTAGTTCCTCCTAGGAATGTGCTCCTTCCATCGAAGGAAATGTTATCTGCTTCCTATCTGACTCTATGTTTATAAATGCATACCTACCTCTAGCCTTGTCCCCATGCCAGTTCTGGATCACCCAAGGCATTCATTTGTTGTCTTAACTTTAGAAACTCTGTCTCAATTTTAAAAAGCCTAATCAGCAAAACCATCAAGTTTCTAGAGATTATTTTTCTAATAATAAATATGAAGTGTTGTTAAGAAGACTAAATTAGCTTGCATTTCTTCCTTATTCCCCATATGCTATAGATAGAATATTTGTATGGCCCCCTACCTCAATTCATATGTTGAAGTCCTAATTTCTAGTGTGATGGTATCAGGAGTGGGGTGTTTGGAAGATGATAAAGTCATGAGGGTGGCATCCTCATGCTTGCGATTAGCATCCTTATTTTTAAAACATTCTGAAAGCTCCTTTACTCTTTTTCCATCATGTGTGGTTACAAAAAGAAGAAAGCTGCCTACATCTAAAAGAGAGCCCTCACCAGAAATGGACTCCTGAATCTTTCTAAACAAATATCAGTTGTCTAAACTACTTAGTCTATGATACCTTGTGAAAATAGTCCAACTCAACTAAGATACCATTTCAAAATGTCAATTCACAACTGAAAGTGGACTTGTAGTAAGAGACACATTATGAATAATGTACAAGTACGTATGTACCATTTTGTTTCTCCTTACATTCTGTATATAACAATCCTTTGGGAGCCTAGCATGGTGGTACATACCTGTAATCCCAGCATTCAGGAGGCTAAGGAGGAACATTCGCTGTGAGTTCAAGGCCAGCCTGGGCTACAAAGTAAGTTCAAGGCCAACCTGAACTGCCTAGCGAAACCCTGTCTCAAAAAGACAAGACAAAAAACAAAAACAAAAAAATCCTCTGGGAAACTAAGTACTTTTCCTCCCTTGTGTCTGACAAAGACATTCTGTGATCTTGAGAGTTACACTACTTGAGGAGAGTGATCACTAAATAGCAGAAAGATCCCATGTGCAGTAAAACACTCTGCATATGGGTCTAATTATACCAGTCTGGATTGTTTATTTGCTGAAGATCATTTTACATCCCAAGGTTTTAGACTCTAGACTCTAGGACCAACAAACTCAAGGTAATGGAGAGAGCCAGAACTCATTGACATCATATATATATATATATATATATATATATATATATACACACATATATATGATTTCCTCTTTAAATGTTAATTTTTAATTAAAATCAGTTCGTTACTTTCTCTTTGCTGAAACAAAATACCCAACACCCACAAGTTAAGGGAGGAAATGTTCATTTGACTCACAGTTTGTAGAGGTTTCAGTCCATTCTCAGCTGGCTCCAAGGCAGGGTAGAATGGCAGAGGGGCATCACAGAGGAGAGGAAGTTCATGGCAGGCAGAAGGCAGCAAAGCAAGTGAGGGGCAACCACAGGTCTTTCTATCCCATATATCTTATCCAGGCTATTTAGAGTGAATAGCACTCATACTCTTAATCCTAGTTCCCTTTATCCTAGCATTTCACGATGAATCAACCCCAGAATCACACACTCTAGATCTAACCACCTCTGAAAAAGCCTCACCTATGACTACATGAGGCTTTGGGCAGACATCGAGATGCGAGCCATGACAAAAATGTTATAGCTATTAAAGCAATACACATGTGCAGTAGCCAAACATTTTTAGCTTCCAAACTATTATTGCCATTTATATCTGTTTTCACACTTGTTTCAGGGCCTAGTCACAAGGTTTTAGAAGGACACACTGAAAGTCTGTGAACCTCCCACCTCAACCCAGTTTGGCATCTCTCTGGTGCTGTCTAAGTAATATTTCCATATGCTCTTCTTTAAAGATTGGACTCAGGGGAAAATCAGGTTTGGGACTTTGTGGTTGGCATAAGGGTAGACACTGAGAAATGTCCCCTTGGCTTGCATGAAGGAAAGAATGCCCATCCAGAACCTAAAAAAGAAAAAAAAAAAAGCTTTTTATCTTCCTGTTTTACTTAATTTTTTTTGTATGAGGAGTGTGGGGCTAATACTGCCTATTTGAAGGAGTATAAGGAGATACCACAGAAGAATGGTGGCTCTCAGGACCCTCCCTGAGTTCCTATTCTTGGTACAATGCATATGTTCACATTTTCCCACCATTGCTTCCCATCCACACAAGTCACGTTCATCAATATTCACTGTCCACAGCACCTTTGCTTGGCTTCATTCACTCCCACTGACTGCATTTCTGAGGCAGGGACAGCACAGCTTCACATACATTCCTGTCCTCCATTCTTCTGTTTGATAGTATACTTCCTGACTCATGGAGTCTCCTTTTCTGACATTTCCCATTGTTAGACAGCACAATGCTGGGGATGAAGGTACTCAATATATGCTTCAAAACAAGTGACAATTAACTCATTACTTATCTGTCATTAAAATTCTGAATCTGACTGTTGTCCCACAACAGCAGTAATCATTTCCTAGATGATACCTGATATCATCTATGAATGTTACAACCATAGAGAGTGCCTTAAGACTGTTTGAATGTGCAGTGTAACATTTTCATATTTTTGCCTTCATTCAATTTAATCCTACTCCAACTTTCAATATCAAATACTGTGTGATACTTGATTCTCTCTGCTAATGCCATCGCCTAGTGATAGTGAACTTCCACATTGAGGAGTGTTACGGCTTTTATTTGAATGTTCCTGCAAAGCTTTGTGTACTCCTAGGTGGCACTTTTGGAGATGGGGGAGGGATGGTATTCATCAGTGGATGAGCCAGGTGGGATCTGGTCAGAAGAAGTGGGTGACTGGGGATGTGGCCTGGAAGGGTTCATCTCTTCCTTGCTCCTCCCTTCACTCTTTCTCTCTGCTTCCATTGCCATGTCATGAGCTGCTGCCATGACCCTCTGACAAGCTGCCCTGTCTTAGAGCCAGGATTAGTCTACTGATGGGTGTTTAGCTAAATGTGACTTGGCAGATGAAGCCTGATTGGGGGAGGTGGGTCACTGAGGGTGTGGCCCAGAAGGGTGTATCTCTTCCTCCCTCCTCCCTTCCCCCCTTCTCTGCCTCTTGCTGCCATGTCATGGACTGTTTCTCCTCTGCCATGTGCTGCCATACCTTGGAGCCAGCCAAGACTATGGACTGAAACCTCTACACACTGTGAGCCAAAATAAATCTCTCCTCCTTTAATTTGTGGGTGTCAGATATTGTGTCTCATGGACAAGAAAGTAACTAAGACAGCTCTTGTTTCACTGATATTTTTGAATATTGCTTGCAAGTTTCTTATTCCATGTTTATTAAACCTTCATTGAAAGCAATAAGCAAGGCATCTAAATGTGTTTTTGTGCTATTATCTAAAAGGAATATTGACTTCTAGGTACAGAAACAGCATCTAAAACAGTCTTCTACAAATTCTTGCATGCTTTTACAAGGTTCAGCAAATACAAAACACACATCCCTAACAATGGCAGAAATATCTTAGTACATCTAAAAGATCCAAACAGTTCCGTGGGATGCCCAGTTAGATGACTACCATGCAGGACTGGCAGAGACTGCCATGTTTCACAACCAACAGACAGGATCTTCACCCACCTCCACATGTAAATATCTGGAAAGAAGAGGGGGGATTTGCAAACAAATATATTCAAAAGAGCTATCAAATTATCCATGTGATTTTCACTACCATTAATTGTCAAAGAATTTTTTAAAAATCTTACTACTGGATATGTATGATACTTCAGTAGTTTAGATTTTTTTCCAGCACTGGGAATTGAACCCAAGGCCTTCACACTAAGCTACATTCCCAGCCTTTGGTTAGTGTATGTGTTTGGCCTTTTTTTTTTTTTTTTTTTGACAGGGTTTCACTAAGTCACGAAATTGCCTGGGCTGGGCTTGAACTTGTAGTTCTCTCGGCTCAGATTCCCAGAGTCTAGAAACATTTTATAAACTAGATGTCTGCAGGGAGTCATTGGTGTGGGCAGTCAAGATACACTAGTCAGGTATCTTTGCTTTGTCCCCCCTTCTCTTCCATACTCTCTGCTAAGACACTGCAGGTCTGGACTATGTCAATGGGGCTCACATGCTCTCTCACTTCCAGGTGTGTTTGACGTAAGGAGAGTAGTTGCAAAAGAGCAGAGACCAAAGAGAGCAAGGACAGGGCATTTACGCCTGTGGTTCCCTCTTTGCAGTCTTGCTTCAGTCTGGAGACACCCCTCAACTGTGTTTTCCAGGTATCCGACCCTGTGGCAACTCAAAGTCTTACTAGCCTCTTCCCAGTTCCAGGAAGCACTCCCTTCCATCAAGTCTTCAGGCCTAGGAGTGGTGACAATTTGATTGCTATTAGTCACAGGATACTGCAGTACCCTTTGTGGTTTCTCTATGCCAACTTTGTAAGTAAATCCTCCTAGGGTCATCCTTTCCTGAGTGTCAACTGTTTCCCGTTAGAACCCAGATTTAATTTACATCTGTACAATACTGCATCTATATGATAGACTGTCTGGAGATTTCAGACCTCTGAGCGAATAGTGATAGACCCAGGAGGCAATACATATAGTAAAAATGGGGAGCAACCATTCACAGTACCAGCATAGAGTGTGGGGTTTGAATTCCTGATTGAGGGATGTTGGCAGCAGCAGCAGGGAGCTTTAGACGCGTTTTTATAATTTATAACTTATCACCTTCATGGTACTTTTACCGTCTGCTCCACAAGAGAAAGAAGAGAAACTGTGGGACATGAAGCCAAGAAAAGGAGACTTAGTCTCCCATCTATGCCTCTCCCAGAGAACCATGGCCTGAGACTATAAAGACCCTCATTGGCAGAGGTCTCTATGAAAGTTTGCTTTAGTCAGCTTTATAATTTATAAATGAGTGCAAGGTGTGATGACATATGCCTATGCACTGGTCATTCTTGGAGGCTGAGGCAGGAGGATCACAAATTCAAGCCAAGTCTGGGCAACTTAATGACTTAGTGAGATCCTGTTTTAAATTTTTAAAAAATTATTTTAAGGAGCAGATGGGGATGTAGCTCAGTGTGAAGGGCTTGGGTTCAATTCCCAGTACTTAAAAAAAAAGTTTCCCTTGGAATAATTTTCCCAAAATCATTTAAATTCTAGGAAAAAGTCAAGCAGTAAAAAGTTATAGGAAGATAGTTTTATGGTAAAGAGATGACGTATAAACATTCTCAGAAACTTTGTCCGTCTACTCTTACCTTCTTCATGTTAAAAGATCTTGAGGGAAATGGTAAGACAACAGTCTTTAAAACTTATTATCAAGGTCTATATTAAAAGAGAAATGAAGAGTTAACAGCTATTTTTGTAATGGGGGCTGTATAAGTGGTGACTATGGGATAGGGCAGATCAACATTTAATCTCTAATAGAATGTTTTTCTTCCTGTCTCGCCCATCCAGCAATGGAATTCAGGAACTAGACACCTGCCTCATGTTTAAAAATATATATATTGTGTCTAGGCTGATGAGAAAATATCCCGAGAGGAATTTCTGAAAGGAGTACACGGTGATTATGTTGCCTTTTGCTTGCTCTGTCTATAGATCATCTTGGTTAGGTTTTACTGCACAGCATATCAAATGTTCACGCCAATACAGTACATTCACTTCTTGCTTGAGAAAAAATAAGGATTTTATTTTGTCACAATGTGGCGGTTTAGGGATCTGGGGTCAAACCCTGACCCTACCACCAAACACTAGTACCTCAGGGTTTGTCACTTCACTGCCAGGAGCTTGTCATCTCACTGCCAGGGCTTTGGTGCACTCATGAACGAATAGTGATGGAAGAACTAACATTCTTTTCAGTTAAAATGAAAGCCCTATTATCTGAACATGGGAAGATGGGGGCTCCCAGGTGTGATAGTTAGTTGTGATGTCAACTGGAATGGGTTAAGAGAAGACGATTGGATTAGTGGAGCACAGTTCTGGGTGTGTCTATGGATGACAGACTTGCAGGCTGCAAACTGAGGAAGGAAGACCCACCCTGGATGTGGGTGGCACCAACCAACGGGTGTATAGCCTGGATGGAATATGAAAGGAAAGAAGAAAATCTTTACCCTTTTGCTTCTTCAGAGGAGCTCCAGTCTCCACCATCACCTTTGAATGTTTGACTCCAGTTCCTTCAGGCTTCCAGAGAAGACTCTCTAGCCTTCCAGTGTAGACCTTTGGGCTTTCCCACACAGACTCACACCAAATTCTGCAGTGACCTCTAGACCTTTGGTCTTTGACTGAACCCTCCAGCTATTCAACACGTAGATGGCCATTTTGCATTCTTCTACCGCCAATTCACTAGGAGAATATATACATATATGCATAATATTAAATCTGTTTATTTAGTGAACTCTTACTGATACACCAGATACTTTACTCAGGATTTTGCTTGAGACAAACAACCACTTAATTATGTACAACTGCATAATTAGTCAAGATTCTGCATAAGGATTGAAGCTATATAGCTCAGTAATGGAGGCCCTGGTTTTGAAACCACATCCCCAACAGAGGGAGGGAGGGAGAGAGACAGAGGCAGAGACAGAGACAGAGAATGAGACAGAGACACAGAGACAGACAGACAGAAAGAGATCCTGTATAATAAATGTTATTTGTGTCTAGATGTCCTCCCAAAGCATCATGTAATCACAGGGCTTTGTCAAAGGTGGCTGAATGTAGAGTGTGTGATGCTGGGATTCAGGATGTGTGATTACTAAATGAGTCCACTGATTGGTTTGGCACTGCCCTAATCCCAGTAGTCTGGGTAAGATAAAAGCGGAGAAAAATACTATTAAGTTCTCTTGTTGCTTTTGCTGTCTTCCACCGCCCTGAATGGTTCCCCCTCAGCCATGTGCCACCCCACCTTGGAGCCAACTGATTATGGATTAAAACCTCTGCAAACCATGAACTAAATAAACCTTTCCTCCCTTCACTTGTGGGTGTTGGGAATTTTGACTCAGCATCGAGAAAAGTAAATAAGACAATAAACAACTGTGAAACTTGTGGTTTATAACAAAGAATCAGCATCTATTTCCATTTTGAAGATAGGAAAATTAGCTGTGGCTCAGCTCCAAAGCTCAATTTGCGCTCAGATTTATTCTGCATTTCCCTTCATTCTGGGACCAGCAACTACCCAGGTATGTTCTTCTGATAGCAGATAGCAGAAATTAAAACAAAAAGAGTGAGTGGGAGTACACAAAACCTCTATGGCCTCAGCTGAAAACTGTCATGTTTTCACTTCTACATGAACTATACTTCCTTGGATGAAGCAAATCCCATGGCCAAGACCAAAGGCAATGGTCAGTAGTACATAATTTGCTTCCTTTCCTGAGAGGCACTGCAAAGTCACATGGCAAAGGGTATGGATGTTTAAATTCACTACAAGAAGGGAATTAAGAATTAGGAACATATATCTGATCTACCATCCCATTGGCCACTGGCACAACCAGTGATCTCTAAACCCTCCAGCTCTGATTGGCATGCTCCCCTCTTGCCCTTGTACATGACAATACCCCCATTACCAGCCAAGCAGAAATCTAGCTCTTGGAGAATGGGCTGCAGAATGCCTGGGAGAAAATACTCTGCTACTGGCCAACCACCTCAAGACAAAACTGAGTTAGCATCAGTGATTCTGAATCAGACGAGCATTTGCAGAGAGTCCATATTCATCTATATTCAGGACAGTGAGAGAGCTGTCTTCAGATCCCAAAGACTTATTCGCCCTGATACAGCCCCAAATGCTTCACCACAGTCTCTAGGTTCCAGATTTCTCAGTTCTTTTCACAAGTTCTCACACAAGAGATCCAATAGAAAACTGTGCAAGTTTCCCACAGTGGCAGGTCCAGAAGGTCTGGCAGAGTTGTTGACTGCCAGAAATGCAAACAACCAGACTTCCATCAACAGGAACCAAGAGTTTTGTCTCTCACTCAAAATCTATTGAGTCCTCTTGAAATGTGATCTTTATTCTTGCTTGTATGAAGGTGTGCATCCAAGTCTTAGTCAGGAAAATCACCAACCTACCCTTCTCAGAGTTGGCCAAGCCCCTGTGGGGTATTCTCTTCCTTGTTCTCATTTTGATCCTTAGAATTATGGGTTGCAATGAAAATGTTGGCACGCTCTGAAGTCTAGCAGCAGAAGGCACAAGGGGGCCTCACATCTGTAATTTTAATTTTTTTTTTACATGCAAGCTGCCAACATATATACCCATAATGTAAACTCACTTGCTTTGGGTTTATACATTGGGTGTTTTTGGCAACGCCAAGACCTGCAGGGAAATCACTCTGTTATTAACAACTCAGTTTATTTAATGAACCCTTAGTGAAACAAAGGATAGAAGGGAAGAAACAGCTAACTTGTGTCTTGCTTCCAAGGTTCAACCCAAGAAGTCCACCTCCTTCAGAGGGCAAACCCTCGCTTCCATGGACAGTCATTCAGCACGACTGTGAGAAACCATCTCGGACTGGTTCCAAGCTGAGCAGCAGCTATGACTCCATCCGGCTGCCTTGCTTTCAGACCAGACAGCCTCAGTCGGATAAACTTGCTGGCTGGAGAGGGGGAGAAAGGCTCCCACAAACAAGTTACTGGCCATGGGCCAACCTGGTCATCTCTCAAGAGTGACACAGGCTTAGAGCTACTCCTGGTAAAAAGGCTGTCTCCAAAGGATAGGAAGTGAGCTCAAGCATGAAACAAGACTTACCAGAGATGTGATTCTGTTTGTGTGGTTGCTTTAATTAAAATCCTCTCTGGAAGCCATTCCAGAAGAGTCTGTTGATAAAAATTGAACTTTTAAAATGGTATAAGATGAAGTGACTGAATAGCAACTTTCCCTTGAAGAGGAAATGGAGATTTAAAAGAGGGAAGTACGCAGTGGAAGTCACCCTTTGCCTCAAAAGCAAATTCTCACATTCAATGATGCCAACAGTGGGCATTGTAGGTGACCATCATACTCAGTTTTACCCAAACTGCCCTAGAAGAATGAATTCTACTGATTCATTTGATTTATTCATTTTGTCCCTTTAATTTATTCATTCACATTTTAGAATGTATAAAAAAACTTAAGTTAAATGTTATACAGATGCATTGAAATAATGTTCTTCACAGACATAAAACAGTAAAAAGGAATGCTTCCTTCCTCGATCATACTATACTAGTGATTCTATCCCGGAACTTAGTGGCCTAAAACATTTATTATCTCCCACTTTCTGGGGATCAGAAATATGGGGTGGTTTTGCTGGATCCCTGAATCAGGATGTCTCACAAGGCTGTAATCAAGGTGTTAGCCAGAGCTGTGGTTTCATCTGAGGGCTCTGTTGAAGACGCTCTGCTTCCAAACTTACCCACATGGTTGTCGACAGAATTTAAATTTTCAGAGGTTATTGGATTGTGCGTTTCCAGTAGTCAGATAATTGGCTAGAGGCCTCTTTTCATTTTTTGCCACAGGATAGCTTACAGTGGCAGCTTACTTTCCCAAAAGCAAAGCTTCTAAGAAAAAGAGAGTGTATATGAGCTTGCAAACAAACAGGAAGTCAGTCTTTTTGTAACCTAATCTCAGAAGTGATATCCCATCACCTTTGCTGTATTCTGTTTATTAGAAGCAAATCATTCAGTCCAGTTCCATTCATGGAAGTGAGTACTAGAAGGCAGAGACCATTGTGGAGCATTTTAGAGGCTGGCCGACCCAGCTATTTTAGCCCTGCAATAAAATGTAGCTGGGGTTTGGAATGTAGCTCAGTAGTGGTGTGCTTGCTTAGTGTGTATGAGGCTCTGGGTTCAATCCCCAGCACTGGGTGGTAGTGGAGGTGTACATAAACAAAATTATTCAAAAATAATACAAGAATATTAGAGCCTGGAACATAGATGCATTATAAGCTATTGAACTGGATAACTTATTTATAAGATTCTCATTATTCCAACAATGTCACCTTTACTAAAGCTATTTTGCAAATCAATTGTGTGTGTATGTGCGTGTTGCTGGGGATTGAACCCAGGGCTTTTGCACTGAATTACATTCTAAGCCCTTTTAGTTTTTTTATTTTGAGACAGGGTCTCACTGAGTCACTAAACTGCTGGGGCTGGGCTCAAATTTATGATTTTTTTGTCTCAGTCTCCCAGAATGCTGGGATAATAGGTGTATACCACCATGCCCAGCTTGCAAGTCAACTTTTAAAATTCTTCTCCAGAATTGCTTTCAATACCTGTGGCACATTTTTCACACTCTCTCAACTTTACCTCCACCAAAAATTATGGCCATTATTTTCTCACTGCAAGCGGATTTGAATGATGGGAAGGGTTAAAATTAGTGACCAAGGTTAGTAATACTGATTTTAGTGTTAATATTTGGAAGCATGAAATAAAAAAGTCAATTTCTTTATGTGGCTCATAAATTGGCTCAGAAGGCAGTGCCTGAAAAAGGATTATTTTGATTTAACCTTTATTTTGAATGGCTAAAATCTGATATTCATCTCAAGAGTTTCAGTTGGAAACCTTCATAGCCACCATACCTGGCTAAAGAAACCATTTTAATTCATGGAAACAGCACTGTCCATGCTCAGAGTAACACATTTCTTCACAGAGTATGTATCTGCCTTCATAAAACTAAAGTCACAAGATGATCTTAGCAAGTATTTTGATTTCTGCATCCCTTTCTATACCAGTGCACTTTGATGGTGACCCCTTCTGATCTTTGATAACTAGAACCCCTTACTTTTTGACGTCAGACTCTTGTATTGGTGGTCCTTGTTGAGCTCTATCTCCCTGTATTTATGGCCTTGTGTAGTCCTCTCCCACAATGCTTGAGTTTGGCTCCGTGCCATTTGACCTGTTTGGGCTACTAGGATATGAACAAACAGAGACTTCAATGCATTTTTTTGGAAATAGAGTTTCACTATGCAATTCAGGCTGGCCTTGAACTCACTTTGTAGCCCAGGTTGGCCTCAAATTCGCCGCAATCTTCCTGCCTCAGCCTCCTGAGTGCTGGAATTACAGGCATGCACCACCACGCCTTGTGGGTTAAATGCTTGTACATTGGGAAATATTCTTCTAGAACACTCAGGAAGCCCACTATCGTGCTATGAAGCCACCATTAGCTACTAAGAGTTGAAAAGCCACATGTAGGTCAACTTGGATGTTTCTAGCCCAAATAAGCTCCAAATGAATGAAGCCATGTGTGTGACCTCAACTATATGACAAAGGGTATAAGGTGGCCCAAGCTAAGCCTGGTCAACTCAGAGAACCATAGGAAATCACAACTCATTGCTTAAATACGAAGTTTTCGAAGTGCCTTGTTATATTGCAGAAGATAACTGAAAACACTCTCCCTTCCCTTCTGTAACAGCAGAACAGGAAGGTGGAAGACACGAGTCTTTATACTTGAGAATGGATTGCTTGGTTGTAGATGATCGGAAGGCCTCAGGACTATGGTTTCAGCCAGCAATTGATGCCTCGTTTCATGTTATGGATTGGAAGGTGAGGTCATTTGGGGAAGAACTGTAATGAAAAGAGGGTTGGTTTATTTAGGGGTGAGTATCAGGATTCCTTTCTGGGCTGCAGGTAGGAAGAGGAGAGCTTTCATCACTTGATTCATTCTTTACCTGACCCACCCTTTACTTCCCTTAACATTCGCTCAATCTGTTCATGCATTTATTTTTTAGAATTGATTGATTTACTGACTGATTGATTGCACTATGGAAGACTGAGCCAGGTCCTTCACATGCCTCTACATCCCCAGCACTTTTTATATTTTTTATTTTGAGACAGGGCCTCGCTAAATCATTAAGTTACCCAGGCTGGGCTCAAACTTGTTATCTTCCTGCCTCAGCCTCCCAGAATGTTGGGATTATAGGTGTGGGCCACCACTCCCAGCCTTTTCATCTATTTAGTACTGTCTCTTTTTCCCTTCCTTTGTTTAGTTGCAGCGCTAAGGATGGACTCCAGTGCCTCACACATGCTAGGCACATTTTCTACTACTGAGCCACCCCCAAACCCACTTAGTATTTTCTATTGCGTTAAAAGATGTTGCAGTTTGCTCTTCTCTGTGCCCTGAGTCTGACATTTATGGGACTGCATCCCCTGGCTCATCTGACCTCTAGTTTCTGGCTGGGTTTGGCCAAAGTAAGGAAAAGACCACCTATCCACGGTTTGTAGAAGAGGGGTCAGGAAATGTACCTCACCCTACCCTACCTTCTTGGAAGTCACAGCTGTTTTTGTCATCTGGTAGCCCATCTTTCCCAACTGTTGCTCTCTGGGTTTCAGTAACAGCACCCTGCCCCTGTAATTCATGGGTGGTATTGGCTTCCCACCTTTGTTACTCCCTGGGGTATATCACTGACCTTGTTGGTTTCCCCAGCCCTGTTCACAGTTCTAGAAACAGCAATTTTCTCTTCAGTCTTATTAATAAAACACATGCCTAACTATTAATAATATCTTCTCACTTCACTCTAGCCCACACCTCCTTACTGAGCTAGTACCACTAAGAAAAGAGACATAATGAGGTAGAAGGAGCAAAAACAATTACTTCTTCATGCTACAAGGGATAAAGAGGCTGTGCCTCTGTCCCTGAGATGGAGTCCCCAGAACTGGGCACTGGAGTGGCGTTTGTAGATCTGCCTGAACCCCGCTGGCTGGAGAATTATGCTCATCCAACAGGCTCCAGTGGCCTGGGAGTGGCAAGAGTTCACTCAACCATAGCTGAGGCAGCAGCAGCAGGCAGATGGAAGGGACCAGGGTCCTCAGGGCTGGGAGGAGTCCAACAGAAATGTCAGCCAGACAGCAGCAGACACCAGGCAAGGCCATCGGGTATCCAAGATGACAGACCATCAGCAACCGCCAGAGTGTGAGGAACAGTCAACACAAACAGAAGATGCAAGTCTCCTTGCCAATCTGGCTCTAATGTTATTTTAAATTTGATTTTGAAAAAGAAGATGTGGTGACACTGGGTCCCCAAAGGTCACACAGTAGATTTCAGAGAGCTACTTTGTACTGACAATGTTTCCCATTATGGAAACATTTATGGTTTTATTTAAAAGTCTTTTGCCCATGAAATAAGATTTGATAAACACATAGAAAATCACTTAGAATCTCCTCTGCAAGACACAAGCCAATATAGAATAAGAGGAAATAAATGATAAGCTCAGTTGAGATGAGTGATATAATCAGGCCCAGTCACAGGTGGTTAACGGAAAAAAGACAAGTTCAATTTCTGGAGGTGTTTTTTTGCCATATTTTTCATTTGTAACACCTGGAATCACCATGTAGAGAATTTGAAAGCATTTAGTTAGCTAAATGTTAGGATAACTGAGTGAATAACACCTCTGATACATTCTTTCTTCAAAAAGAAGAAAGGAAGAGAAGATGGAAGGAAAGAGGGGAAGGCCAAAGGAGCTGTTGAAAAACACGGAGTATTTTCAATAGCGAGGTTTCCAAAAATATGTCTCTAGAAACATGGCCCCATGCTCCCAACATGCATCTTAGCAAAAAAAATATGGGCTTGAATGTCTGCTATGCTATATCCATGAACTCATGGATCATGCTCTAAAGAAATTTCATACTACAAACTAGAACTTCCTGGAAAAAGGAAACAACTTTAAATCTGTAGTAATAGCAAGAGGTGTGATAACATATACAGTGAATACTTAACAAACATTTTTTAATTGCAGTGAAAGACATTGCCATACTCACCCTTGTTTCAAACACACTGTTTTGGTTACTTTTCGCTCATTGCCGAGATAAAATACCTGACGCCCAAAATAAGGGAAGGAAAGGTTTATTCTTACAGTTTCTCGGGAGTTTCAGTTCATACTCAGCGTGGCGGGGCAGGTCTGTGTTTCGTGGCGGCTGCAAGCCGCAAGCCGCGC
>RJWM01010167.1:0-64460 GCA_004363535.1 Dasyprocta punctata
AAAAAAAAAAGAAGCTTTGTGCAAACCACAGGCGAAATTTCCCACACGGAGCAAATCAGCTGAGATCTGGCAATAAGCTGACATACTTGAGGGACTTATATGCACAATTTTTTAATAGTTTTTAAAAGTTAAGAAGCCGGGCGTGGTGGCGCACGCCTTTAATCCCAGCACTCGGGAGGCTGAGGTAGGCGGAGCGTTGTGAGTTCGAGGCCTGCTTGGGCTACAACGCGAGCACAAGGCCGGCCTGAGCTACACAGTGCGACCCTGCCTCGAAAAACCAGGGCTGGGAGTTTGGCTCAGTGCCTTAAGCGCCTGCCCTGGCAGGCGCAAGGTTGTGAGTTCAATCCCCGGTGCCGCAAAAAAAAAAAAAAAAAAAAAAAAGTTAAGATATAATTCACACAACCTAAATAGTACAGTTCTTTATTAATTCTTTAATAATTTTTAATTCTTTAATAATTTTTTACAACGTTAAGATATAATTCATACAACCTAAATAGTACTTCAAAGTGTACACTGTGGGGATTTTCAGTATTTTACCATGTATTATCATCAACACAGTCCATTTCCACAACATTTCTGTCCTCCGAAAAAAAATTTCATACCTACTATCATATGCATTGATTTTATTTGAACTTTGTATACAGATGCCTCTATTGCCCAGGCAGGTATTTTAAGATGGCTGGCTAGGGTGAATGTATACAGTATCTATGTGGTGAGAAAACAAGACAGCTATATTGTTCAGAAAGATGCAAAATCCAAATTCCTGGTATTTTAACAACTAGACAAATGTAAATTTTATATAATGGCTAAGAACAGCAGACAAACTTACATTTAATATCATCCCATAGCACATTAGTTTGTCCCTAACTCACCCAAGTTGTTAAAAGAGAAGATGGTCTACCAAGATTAGCCAAAACTGTCCATAGCCACAATTTCAAAATATCAAAGATGCAAACAGATAATGGACAAACCTCCTTTAGTACCAAACATAACTGGATTCAAAACAAAACAACAACAAAAGAAACTTAGTCACTGAGCAAACATTACCCAGTTTGGGAAAACGATCACTAGACTGGTCCACTAGTTTTTTGTTTTTGTTTTTTTTATTTGTTTGTTTTTGCAGTACCGGGGTTCAAACTCACCTCTGAGCCAAACTCTAAGCCACTGAGCCATACTCCCAGCCCTATTTTTTTCAAGACAGGGTTGCATTATGTAGTTCAGGCCAACCTTGCTCACATCGTAGCCCAAGACACTGGTCCACTATTTACACGAATGTAGTGTCCTTACATGCAACCTTATTTTTACCACTCTTCTGACCTGGAATCTGTCCTAATGAGAATGGCAACCTTAGATAAAGGCCTGGCAGGGAAGCCTACAGATGTGTTCTTTTCAGGCTGCCACAGGGTATAAGAACCTAAGTGTGCTCATGACTACTGATTGCTAAGACACAGACAGGAGACCTCACCTTAAGGCATCAAGGTGTCGGCAGCAGGAGGTAGTAGGTTCACAAGGTATATTGCTTTTGTGCACTTATCTGGGGTGCTATTTCCAGTGGAGCTCCTGTATAGTGTGCCCAAGATGGATTGCTCTAAGTTGTTTTCAAGAGTAGTCCAGCTGCCCTTGCCAATAAGTCAGTCATTGCAGGATGACAGAAACCACCAGGTAAAGCGAATACATATGGGTTGTGGGGAAGCCTTTTTCATAATCTAACATAGCTAAATTAAAACAAACAAAAAAAACTTAAACCATTAAGCAAACCTTGATTTTAATCAGTTTAGATTATAGCAAATACCAACTAAGGGTTAAGCTTTACACCCTCAACATGGGCTCCCCCGCTTTTGGGGGGGATTTTTGAGGTAGGGTCTCCCTATGTAGTTCAGACTAGCCTCAAACTGGTGATCCTTGTGCCTCAGCCTCCTGAATACAGGGATTGCAGGTATGTGCCACCACGCCCAGTTCAATATGGTCATTTAACATTAACAGGGATTAGCCGGGCATGGTGGCGCATGCCTTTAATCTCAGTACTTGGGAGGCTGAGGTAGGAGGAGCGCTGTGAGTTCAGAGGCCAGCTTGGGCTACAATGCGAGTGCAAGGCCGGCCTGAGCTACATGGTGTGACCCTGCCTCAAAAAACCAGGGCTGGGAGTTTGGCTCAGTGCCTTAAGCGCCTGTTTGGCAGGTGCAAGGCTGTGAGTTTGATCCCCAGTGCAACCAAAACAAAACAAAACAAAAAAAACATTAACAGAGATTTTGTGAGTTTGATCGAGGACCACAATAAAGTCCTATTTTTTTTTTCTTTTTGAGACAGGGCTTCTTTATGTAGTTCACGGTGGCCTTGAAGTGACTAATTAGTCCAGGCCAGTCTCAAACACTTGAGATTCTCCTGCTTCAGCCTCCCAAGTATTGAGATTACAGGTGTGTGCCACCACACCCAGCTAAGGTCCTAACATCTGTCCTCCAAGAGATTATTTCTACTTGATAAACAAGTAAAATCCAGAAAGGTAGCCCAATGCGGTGGCACACGCCTTTAATCCTAGCACTTGGGAGGCTGAGGCAGGTGGAGCGTTGTGAGTTCGAGGCCGGCTTGGGCTACAACATGAGCGCAAGGTTGGCCTGAGCTACATGGTGCGAGCCTGCCTCAAAAAACCAGGGCTGGGAGTTTGGCTCAGTGACTTAAGAGCCTGTCTGACAGGTGTGAGGTTGTGAGTTCAATCCCTGGTGCCGCCAAAAAAAAAAAAAAAAAAAAAAAATCCATAAAGGTTTATTGGTAATTTGACTCATTCTCTCTGAGGTTACTAAGTAACACTTCCAGTGACCTCTGTTGTGTAACAGGCTGTATTTTAGTAAAGTATATACAATTTTATTGCAACTTTCAATAATGAAATGATTTAAACACGTTTATTTCCTGGATTTTCCAAAAACATGGTGAGATGCAATCAAGTGAAATTCATGACATTTATTTAGTTTACAGACCAACAAAATTCCCTCAAACAGTTATCTATGGAATTTTTTTTTTTTTTTTTGTACTGGGGATTGAACTCAACCTCTCGCTTGCCAGGCAGGTGTTTAGACCACTGAGCTAAATCCCTGACCCTATTTTTTGAGACAGATTCTCACTATGCAGTTCAGGCTGGTCTTGAACTCGCAATGATCCTCCTGCCTCAGCCTCCTGTGTGCTGGGATTAAAGGCGTGTGCTACCATGCCCGACTTGGAAATACTTCTACACCATCTTTACTTAATGATGCCCTAGAAATCAGTTCAAATTTAACATAATGCCTAGCTAGACATGGTTATAAAGTATGTATTTATCCTCTGTCTTCTACAAGAAATCACCCAATTGTCACAACAAACCTTCACTGAACTAGAATTTCATTTTTCTTTAACATGTAGTTTCAGTCTGGCGTAGTGGTACACACTTATAATTCCAGCAGTCAGGAGGCTGAGGCAGGAGGATCACTGCAAGTTTGAGGTCAGCCTGGGCTACAAAATGAATTCCAGGCCAGCCTGAACTGTATAGTGAGACAGTCTCAAAGAATAAATAAACAAACAAACAAACCCCACAAAACATGAGGGTCTTACAAAGTCAAGAATCAACTATAATTCAAAGAATCCAAAATAGATTTGTCTAAGAATACTCTCTCTTAAGGCAGCCAAAATACTGGGGGAAAGAAATCTGAATAGTTTAGATGGGTAGTGTTGTGTTTTGGTGACATTTCAAGTACTTTTTCTACTCTAGGTATATCTTTAAGATACACAATACTAGCTGGGCATGGTGGCGCTTGCCTTTAATCCCAGCACTTGGGAGGCTGAGGTAGGAGGAGCATTGTGAGTTCGAGGCCGGCTTGGGCTACAACAGGAGCGCAAGGCTGGTCTGAGCTACACAGTGTGACCTGCCTCAAAAACCAGGGCCAGGAGTTTGGCTGAGTGACTTAAGCACCTGTCTGACAGGCGTGAGGTTGTGAGTTCAATCCCCGGTGCCGCAAAAAAAGAAGGAAAAAAAAAAAAAAAAGATGCACAATACTTGCCAGGCACAGTGGTCCACACCTGTAATCCCAGTAGGTGACTGAGGCAGCAGGACTACAATTTAGAGGCCAGCCTAGGCTACACAGTGAGTTCACGGCCAGCATGAACTACACAGCAAGGTCCTTGTCTCAAAAAAAAAAAAAGAAAAAAAAAAAGGGGGTCGGGACTTTGACTCAGTGACTTAAGTGCCTGTCTGGCAGGCACGAGGTTGTGAGTTCAATCCCCAGTACCACAGAAAAAAATAATTACTAGGGCCGGGAGTTTGGCTCAGAGGCTTAAGCGCCTGTCTGGCAGGTGCGAGGTTGTGAGTTCAATCCCTGGTGCCGCAAAAAAAAAAAAAAAAAAAAAAAAAAAAAAAAAAAAAAAAAAAAAAAAAAAAAAAAAAAAAAAAAAAAAAAAAAAAATCAAAAGAAGATACTTATCAACTATACATTTATTTTATTTCTTTTTTGAAGACAGGGTCTCCCTATGTAGTCCTGCCTCGCCTCAAACTCCTGGTGATCCTCCTGTGTCAACCTCCCAAGTGCTGGGATTACAGGCTTGCACCATCACACCTGGCCTCAACTATACATTTTTCACGGCTTTTTTATAGTAAGAAAAGCCAAAATTAACTAACCTTAGTGGGGCGTGGTGGCACACACCTTTAATCCCAGCACTCGGGAGACTGAGGCAGGAGGATCATTGTGAGTTTGAGATCAGCCTGGGCTACAAAGTGAGTTCAAGGCCAGCCTGAATTGCATAGTGAGCCTCTGTCTCAAAAAAATACAGCTGAGAATTTAGCTCAGTGGCCTAAGCACATGCCTGGCTGGTGTGAGGTTGTGAGTTCAATCCCCAGTACCAAAAAAAAAAAAGTCACACACACAAAAAAAATTCATTAAAAAAAGTTAACTAACTTTTTAGATACATTTTGGAATGTATTTGCTACAAAACTTTCCATTCTTTATAATCTGTTTTTATAAAACTCTTCAAAGCCGGGCGTGGCGGCACACGCCTTTAATCCCAGCACTCGGGAGGCTGAGGTAGGTGGAACATTGTGAGTTCGAAGCCTGCTTGGGCTACAAGGCGGGCCTGAGCTACATAGTGCGACCCTGCCTCAAAAAAAACCAGGGCCGGGAGTTTGGCTCAGTGGCTTAAGCGCCTGCCCTGGCAGGCGTGAGGCTATGAGTTCAATCCTGGGTGCCGCAAGGAAAATAAATAAATAAATAAATAAATAAATAAATAAAACAAAACTCTTCAAATATACAAGATAGACTAAAACAAAGCTGGTTTAGTTTTAGAAAATGAAAAGACAAATAACCTAGTTAAGTAGGTCATGAGTTTCCTGTATTGGAAGAGCACTGATACATTTTCTTTCTCTTTTTTGTCTTGTCTTTTTTTTTTCTTTCTTTCTTTTTTTTTTTTTTGAGACAGGGTCTTGCTATGCATTTCAGGCTGGCCTTGAGCTTATATTGTAGCTCAAGCTGGTCCCAAATTTGCAACGATCCTCCTGCCTCAGCCTCCTGAGTGCTGGAATTATAAGCATGTGTCACCAGGCTCTGCTTTTTTTTTTGTTTTGTTTTTTTTGTTTTTGAGATACTGCAGATCGAACTCATGACCTTGCGTCTGCCAGGTAGGCGCTTAAGCCACTGAGCCAAACTCCCGGCCCTGTTTTTTTTTCAAGGCAGGGTCGCACTATATAGTTCAGGTCAGCCTCGAACTCCCAACGCTCCACCTACATCATCCTCCGAGTGCTGGGATTAAAGGCGTGTGCCACCATGCCCAGATAGATTTATTATTTTTGTTTTGTTTTGTTTTGAGACAGGGGCTTACAACATAGTTCAGCCCAGCCTTGGACTCACTAGCAGTCAAGGCTGGCCTCAAATTAACAGCAATCTTCCTGCCTCAGCCTCCCCAGTGCATTACAAGTGTGCAGCACCACACCTAGGCTTTTTTTTTTTTTTTGGTCTTTTTGAGACAAGGTCTCACTATGCAGTTCAGGCTGGCCTTGCACTCAACTCTGTGGCACAGGCTGGTCTTGAACTTGCACCGATCCTCCTGCCTCAGTCTCCCAAGTGCTAGGATTACAGGCATGTGCCACCACGCCCAGCTCGACAGATTTTCACTTTACTGAGAGCTAATCAAATATTTGGGGCTAGCTGGCCTAAGTTACATAGTGCAACCCTGTCTCAAAAAACTAGGGCTGGGAGATTGGCTCAGTGGCTTAAGCGCCTGCCTGGCAGGTACAAGGTTGTGAGTTCGATCTCTGGTACCATCAAAAAAAAAAAAAAATATATATATATATATATATATTTGGAGCTGTGTAATAGAAAACATTTTGATGTAACTTTTTTTTTTTTTTTTTTTGCAAGAGTCTCACTGTGTAGTTCAGACTGGCCTTGAACTCGAGGCAATCCTCCTACCTCAGCCTCTGGACTTTTGGGATCACAGGTGTGCACCACACCCAACCTAATATAATTTTTCTACAGGATTATACTCAAATCTAGCACAACAATCTGTTAGACCAATTTACTGAAAGGATTATGTTAGTTTCTCTTAATGTAAGATTATTTAAGAGTTTAATAAAAAGACAGCCAGGTGTGGTGGCGCACACCTGTAATCCCAGCACTCAGGAGGCTGAGGCAGGAGGATCACCACAAGCTCAAGGTCAGCCTGGGCTACCTAGTGAGTTTAAGGTCAACCTGCACTACAATGTGAGACTCTTGTCTCAAAAAAACCAAAAAGAAAAGAAAAAAGAAAGAAAGAGAGAGACAGAATAATTATTCTCCAAATTGTGTTATAATCTTGGCATAAAAAGGGAAAGTTCAAACTGCCATATAAGAATAAAGGACAGCCAGACATGGTGGTGCACAGCTGTAATCCCTGCACTCTGGAGGCTGAAGTAGTAGAATCGTTGTGAGTTTGAGGCCAGCCTGGGCTACATAATGAGTTCAAAACCAGCCTAAACCACATAGCAAAACCTTGTCTCGAAAGAAAGAAAGAAAGAAAGATCGGTCAAGCTTAGCCATGATGGAAAATGCCTCTAATCCCAGCACTCTGGGAGGCTGAAGCTGGAAGATCACAACTTTGAGGCTAGCTGGGGCTACACAGCAAAACTCCCACCTCCAAATTATAAAAAACAAGATTGCCATTATGATCAATGAGACTTAATTTTTTAGTGTAAATTATCTGAATTACTACAAAAACTATAGTATGAAGCCAGGTGTGATGGTGCATGCCTTTAATCCCAGCACTCAGGAGGCTGAGGCAGGTGGATCATAGTTAGTTTGAGTCTGAACTGTTAGTTTCAGCCTGGGCTACAAAGTGAGTCAAAGGCCAGCCTGAACTGCATAGTGAGGCCCTGTCTCAAAAAACAGGGCCAGGGATTTAGCTCAGTGTTGTAAGCACCTGCCTGGCAGGGGTAAGGTTGTGAGTTCAAAACATATAAATTAGTAGTCACAATATGTATAACTTCAAATATCAGGTATATACCAAATTAGGATCTGGGATATAACTCAGAGATGGAGTACTTGCCTAGAATGTGCAAGCCCCAGGGGTCAATCCCTAGCATAATTAAAAATTAAAGTGTAAGAAACTTTTAAAGCCTGGCATGGTGGCGCATGCCTTTAATCCCAGCACTCGGGAGGCTGAGGTAGAAGGAGCGTTGTGAGTTCAAGGACAGCTTGGGATACAATGCGAGCGCAAGGCAGGTCTGAGCTTCATAGTGCGACCCTGCCTCAAAAACCTAGGGCCGGGAGTTTGGCTCAATGGCTTAAGCACCTGTCTGGCAGATGCCAAGTTGTGAGTTCGATATCCCCAGTGCCGCAAAGGAAAAAAAAAAAAACTTTTAAAAGGCAAGAAACTGCCAAGCATTGTGGCATAGGCCTGTAATGCCAGCTATTCAGGAGGCTGAGGCAAAAGGATAGTCAAGTACGGATGAGGCCCATCTGGGCAATTTGGTGAGACCTTGTCACAAAATAAAATTTAAAAAGGGCTGGGCCAAGCCAGGCATGGTGATGCATGCCTTTAATCCCAGCACTTGGGAGGCTGACGCAGGAGGATCATTGTGAGTTCGAGACCAGCCTGGGCTACAAAGTGAGTTCAAGGCCAGCCTGAACTGCATAGTGAGACCCTGTCTCAAAAAATAAGGGTTGGGAGATTAGGTCAGTGGTTGTGAGTTCGATCCCCGGTACCAAAAATAAATAAATAAATAAATAAATAAATAAAAAGGGCTGAGCCAGGGATTTAGCTCAGTGGCATAAGCACCTACCTGGCAAGTGCAAGGTCATGAGTTCAATCCCCAGTACCAAAAAAATTTAAAAATAAAAAGCAAAGGCTGAGCCAGGAGCTGGGGCGCACGCCTGAAATCCCAGCACTTGGGAGGCTGAAGATGGAGGATCACTGCAATTTCGAGGTCAGCCTGGCTACAAAGTAAGTTCAAGGCCAGCCTGAAACATACAGTAAAACCCTGCCTCAAAAAAAGAAAAAAAAAAAAAACAAAGGCTGAAGGGCCACGGATACAGCTCACCAACATGGTATCTGTCTGGCAAGTACAAGGGCCTGAGTTCAAGTCCTGGTACCAAAACAAACAAACAAACAAACAAAAACCTCAAGAGCTGGGTGAGTCAAGGATTCTCCAGATACAATTCCCAGCACTGAAGCAGTAAAAGTGGGATCAATTCACCCACATTCAGATTAAAGCAAGTTCTGGAAATTCATGCCGCAGGGAAGAACAGAAAAAAATGTAAGGCAAACCAGATGTGGTAGCACATGCCTGTAATCCCAGCACTCAGGAGGCAGAGGCACAAGGACCGAAACGAGTTCCAGGTCAGCCTGAGCTACATAGTGAGCTCAGGACCCCCCTGAACTACATAGCAAGACCCTGTTTCAGAAACAGAAAAAAAAAAAAAAAAAAAACAAGGCAGCTGAACTTATAGCAAATACAGCATTAGAACACGTTCCTGTGCCCTAGCCTTTAAAGACAACAACTAAATTCATCTAAAAAAGAAAAGGATTGGATGTGATGCCATAGTCCTGTAATTTCAGCACTCAGGAGGTTGAGGCAGGATTGCTGTGAGTTCGAGGCCAGCCTGGGTTACATGAGTTAAAACACCAGCCTGAAGTACAAAGCAAGATCATGTCTCAAAAACCAAAATAACAGCACTCGGGAGCCTGAGGTAGGTGAAGCGTTGTGAGTTTGAGGCTGCTTGGGCTACAACGCAAGCGCAAGGCCAACCTGAGCTACATAGTGCAACCCTGCCCCAAAAACTAGGGCCGGGAGTTTGGCTCCAAGGCTTAAGCGCCTGTCTGGCAGGCACAAAGTTGTGAGTTTGATCCCCGGTACCACCAAAAAAATAAATAAATAAATAAAGGAAAAAAGAAAGAAAAGAAAAAATAAAAAACCAAGTATGATGGCATATGGCTATAATTCCAGCACTTGGGAGGCTGAGGCAGGAGTATCACCACAAGTTTGAGGCCACTGAAGAGATACATAGTGCGTTCGCGGCCAGTCTGAACTACATAGCAAAAACAACGTGGGGTGCACACCTGTAATCCCAGCACTCCGGAGGCTGAGGCAAAAGGATAGTTGTGGACTGTTGTGAGTTCGAGACCAGCCTGGGCTACAAAGTGAGCTCAAAGCCAGCCTGAACTGCACAGTGAGACCGTGTCTCAAAAAAACAAAATAAAACAAAAACAAGCCAGGTGTGGTGGTGCACGCCTTTAATCCCAGCACTCTGGAGACTGAGGCAGGAGGATCACTGTGAGTTTAAGATCAGCCTGGGCTACAAAGTGAGTTCAAGGCCAGCCTGAACTACATAGTAAGACAGTCTCAGGGGTAAAAAAACAAAACCAACAGGCCAGGTGTGATGGTGCACTTCATAATCCCAGAACTCAGGAGGCTGAGGCAGGAGGATTAAAAAAATTCAATCACCAGCCTGGACAATCTAAGTAAATCTTGTCGAAAAAAAATGTAGAATGGCATGATGGCACAAGCCCATAATCCCAGCCCTCTGGAGCTGAGGCTGGAGGACTGTTGCGAGTTTGAGACCAGCATGGGCTACAAAGTGAGTGCATGGCCAGCCTGAACTGCTTAGTGAGACACTGTCTCAAAAAAGGATGTAGCAAAGGACCTCAACCTACAGTACTGCCAGAGACAGAAAATTAAAAAAGAAAAAGATCGCCAACTACCAAATATACTAGTGCCATCATCTGTGCCCTTGTGCTCCCTGCAATGGGACCTAGATACTAAGACCATAAAATTTTTGAAATCACAGCTTCTGAAGGTTCAATCAATCAAGAAAAACAAATGATTTCTCTCCACCGACTTCCAATGATTCCTCAAGAGCAATATCCCATTGATATGCGCCTAACTCACAAACTGAGAAGACAGATTTCAAACAAATGAGAAAGAAAAGGACAAAGAGATATGGGCATGTATACACCTGTTGACTTATTTTTTCTGTCAATTCCAAAATGATCAGAAAGTCATTCTAATACAGATTCCAGAGTAACTCAGTTAACAGCACAGAAATGAGTTGCTGAAACCAAGGCTTCACATCACTCAAGATGTTTGTTATTTTACTAAAAGTGATCTGAACAAGCAGATTACAAAAAAAATTTCTGAGTACAGGAGAGTTTGCAGATTTGCAAATCAAGACCACACGGTTGCCTGGCCATGCAATTCAAATGATGGATAGTGTCTGAGGTAAGGCCATCTCAACAACTGCAATAAAGCCGTGCAGAAAGAACTTTCATTACAAAAAAAACAACAGCAAAGCTGGGGATATAGCTCAGTGGTAGAGCACTTGCCTACCACACTTAAAGCCCTGGGTTCAATGCTCAGCACAGCAAAAAGTAAAAACTAAAAAGCAGGAAGCAGTGCAGGATGGCGTACACCTGTAATCCCAGCACTCAGGTGAGCCAGGAGGATCACTGGGAAGTTCAAAGCCAGCCTGGGCTACACAGTGAGTTCAAAGCCAGCTGAACTATATATTAAGCCTTGCCTCAAAAAACACATAGCTAAATAAATAAATCAGAAGTAGCAGCAAAACAATGCCCATCTTCAAAAAGTTATACACTGCAGTCAAAACATATAGATGATTTCAACCAACACCAGAGAACCCCACGAATTCGTACGCTTCCTGTAACCTAAGTACCCCAATCGCAGAAATTTCCCAAAACATCTTATTTCTCTGAATGAAAAGCAAGAGGCGCCCCTATCTACTCTTAAGTTTTCTCCACTCCCGACAAATGCTCCCTGCTCTTGGCTCGCCGAACTTGAGCTGTGCAACCCCTCACCACTCAGGTGCCCGTGTGAGTGCCAGCTCTTCCAGAACATCAGAAAAAAACAGAAACCAACGTTTGGCTCAGCGGGAAGACCCGCCTCTGACTCCCTCTCTCAGCAACTAGCATAGGGCCGTGTTTAATGCGCCTTGAGAGGAACCCAAGGGCGCACACCGACGTGTGCAAAATTCCAGGCTCGCACCTCGCTGGCCCCTCGTCGCCCTTTTGGGGCTGGGCGCTGTCAGACTCTCCCTTCTGCACCGTCCGGGTCCCTGGCTCAGGCTGATCGGTGCAACCTGCAAGGGGCAGTTTCATCTCTACGTGTTTATCTAAGACTGCTTAAGTGAATGCGAGCCAAGGTGGCCCTCGTGGACACCTATGGGTCTTCGGGGCACAAAGGCCGTTCGTATACGCTGCATGAAGTCTCAAAACATAACTTCATGCAAATCGCCATTCATAGGCGGTTCTCTCAGGGCTGGCCCCGGAGGAACTCGTCTTGGTGGTGTCGTGGACTTAGCGCCCCCAGGGCTCCTGCTACTGTGATTTTTAAGTCTGAAAAACCAGTCAGGCCTCGAAGGCCTAGCCTGAGAAGTGTGCACTCCGCATCCCGCGCTCCCGCCTTCCCTGCTCGAAGGCTGGGACCAAGTTTCCCGCCCCGCGGCCCAACCAGAGGTTGGTAGCAGTTGGAGGCGGATGGGGCCGGTCCCAGCAGGTTGGAACCGGTCTGGGCCGGGCCGAAGGAAGAAGGGGGGAGGGAGAGGCCGCCTCGCGCTCTCCCTGCGCGCGTGACTCACGCTGGCCGCTGACGTCAGGCGTGCGCGCGCGGCGGGGGGGGGCTCTACGTACGTGTAGTGCTGCGGTTTCTCGGGCTGTGCCTGCAGCACCTGAGCGGTAGCGGCCGGGGGCGCCGAGGAAGCTGCGGAGCCGCCGGGCCCGGGGCCCTTCGACATGGTCCTGTCTTCCTGCCTCTTCGCCGCTCCCCTTTTATTATTCAGTCTGCGCGGTCCGCGGCTAGGACTCAGTGCGCTTGCGCCGCGCCACGAAAACGTGAAGACCCCCCGCACGAGGGCAAGGGTTGCTGGGAGTTGTGGTCCTCCGTTTGGCTGAAAGTTTACAGTCGGCAGAGGGTTGCTGCCAAAGGACAAGACCACAATACCCAAGAGTTCCTGCGGACGATGTCCCGGATTCTGAAGCTCCGCAATGGCTTCTGGGAATTGCAGTCCAGGCATGATCCCGTTGCCTTCGAGTTTTTCAGTTTCCTGGGGAACCTTTTCTTGGTACTGGAGCTGCTGGACAAGGGACCCAGAACTCTCGAGGTCCTAGCGACTTTTGCGATGTTTCAAATATAATTTCACAGCAATAAATACCTAGCCTCCATACTCAGTACAGCTTTGACACGGTTGTAATACTGGCTCAAGGGGTGCACTAGCGGGCTTATTGTCAGTTCTTAGCTCTGTGCCTTTGTACTTGAGGCACCTGGAGTTGGCTGACATTCTTATCGCTGTGATACGACTAACCTGACAAGGGAAGCCTGATACTGAAGTCAGTTTGAGAAAGCTTTGCTAAGGAAGAGCTGCGCTGAACAACAGGCCCCGCGCGTTTGCTAGGTGCTTAACATTTACCAACTCCTGACACCTGAAACTGGAAGGCTTAGGTCCCTTCTCACCCAGACACCTGACCCGACTAAGTTGTTTCCAGTCCAGTAAGGGCCAACGATGAATGTAATCTGTCCAGAACAGTCTTAGAGGTTCACTGGCAAGTTGCAGGGGTGTTGAGAAGCATCACAAGAGAGGAAGGGCCTGGGTTTGGGTAGTGGATATCCATTATAATCCACTCTAGTTTTGGACCCAGCCTCTTTATTTGGGAAAATATTTCCCCCCTCCAAAAAAAATATTTTTTTTTGTGAAATAATCCAGTTGCAGATCAGGTGTGGTGGTGCATACCTATAATCTCAGCACTCGGGAGGTTGAGTTGGAGAATCACTGTGAGTTTTAAGGCCAGCCTGGAATGCATAGTGAGTTCAAGGCCATTCTGAACCATATAGTGAGACATTCAAAAAAACCCAAAAACAAAAAAACCGGGCATGGTGGCACACACCTGTAATCCCAGCACTTGGGAGGCTGAGGCAGGAGGATCATTGCAAATTCGAGACCAGCCTGAGCTACAAAAGTGAGCTCAAGGCCAGCCTGAACTGCATAGTGAGACCCTGTTTCAAAAAGACGGAAAAAAAAAAAAAAAAAAGAGGAGGCAGGAATGCAGCTCAGCGGTCCAGCGCCTGCCTGGCAAGTGCAAAGTCCTGAATTCAATTCCTGGTACCAAAAAAAAAAGAAAAAAATAAATAAAAGTTCATAATGAATAGCATTTGTCAGGCTGGGGATTTAGCTCCGTGTCACAAGTGCCTGCCTGGCAAGTGCAAGGTTGTGAGTTCAATCCCTGGTACCAAAAAATAAAATTTTTTTCTTAAAAAGTGATTGGCACCGAGGTAGGAGGAGAGTTGTGAGTTCGAGGCTGGCATGGGCTACATCGCAAGCACAAGGCCGGTCTGAGCTACGTAGTGCAACCCTGCCTCAAAAGACTGGGGCTGGGAGTTTGGCTCGGTGGCTTCATCGCCTGTCTGGCAGGCACGAGGTTGTGAGTTTGATCCCCAGTGCCACAAAAAAAAAAAAAAAAAGCATTCCGAGCTGGGCGTGGTGGTGCACACCTCTAATCCCAACACTGGGGAGGCTGAGACAGGAGGATCACTGTGTGTTTGAGTCCCGCTTGGACTACACAAGAAGACTCTGTCTCATTAATAATAGTAACGATAAGCTGAGTGTGGTGGTGCACGCCTTTAATGCCAGCACTCAGCAGGTTGAGGTAGGTGGGGCGTTGTGAGTTCGAGGCCAGCTTGGGCTATAACACGAGCGCAAGGCTGTCCTGAGCTACATAGTGCGACCCTGCCTCAAAAAACTATGGCTGGGAGTTTGGCTCAATGGCTTAAGTGCCTGTCTGGCAGACACGAGGTTGTGAGTTCGATCCCCGGTGCCACAAAAAAAAAAAAAAATAATAATAATGATAATGATAATTCCGAATAACAATAACAATGATGATTCTGAATAACCTTAGAGATGAGGGAAGGTGAGGCAAGACTTTTAGTTCAGAGTAATTTCACACAGGAAGCTAGATTGTCAGTTTAAAAAGGTGAGAAAGTGGTATTTCCTAAGCAGGCCAAATCCATCCTTTAGCTGTTAGGGCCCTTTGAAGATGAAAAATTCCAAAGAACAAAATTATTGCTTTGTGGGAGTGTGTGTACATGTGTATTGCTTTAAATCTGTGATTAAACCTATATACTTGGTTTATATGAGAATACCCTGAAACACCTGAATGTGTTCTCACTGAAGAACTACACTTTACAGCACTAGATTTTAAATAATAGATGTATAACATGAGCTTTTGAATAAGGGTGTACTGGTAGAATTAGGAGATATCATCCAAACTGCTTAATTTACCAAAGAGGAAACTGAAGCCCAGAAAAGTAAAATAACTTTCAGAAAGTTATTCAGCAAGTTGGTGGCAGAGGGTCAGGGATTTAGGTCAGTGGCTTAAGTGCCTGCCTGGCAGGTGCAAGGTTGTGAGCTCAATCCCCAGTAGCAAAAATGAATAAATAGATAAAACAAACAAACAAACAAAAAAAAAAAAACACATGAGTTGGTGGCAGAACAGGAATTAGGATAATAACCTACAGACTGCATCACATTTGCTGTTTTTGTGTTTTGTGTTTTGTTTGCATTTGCAGTGCTGAAGGTTGAACCCAGATCCTCTCCTTGAGCATGCTAGGCAAACTTTCCATCAGTGTCTCATCCCCAGCTGTGTTTTCTGGGGTTTTTATTGTACTGTATAGAAATTTTCAGTTCTTCCCCACTTCCTGCATTGCTTTTCCTCTCCTATGCCAATTTAGAAAAAAGAAAAGCTTGTATGACTACCAGGTAAGATGGGCAGATTGTTTCCACTAATTATCCTTAAATGAACAAGTGTACATCCATACTTTGTTTATTCTAGAGCAGGTTTTAGTTTCTCTTTAATGAATGCAAAACTGAGGTGAGGTATCTGTCCCTCCACGTAGGAGACAAGAAAATGACAGGGCTCTGAATTCCCTAGAAAATCTGTGAAACACAAAATGATTGAGTGCGTGCCTGCGTGCCAGCAGTCAGGAGCCCATTCCTCCTTCAGGCCATTTGAATTGTCAAAAAAGAGAATGAGGCTGGGCAAGAGAGTAGAAACTTGACCTGTAACTCCCTCTACTTGGAAGACTAACACAGAAGGACTGAAAGTTCAAAGTTTGGGCAATTTAGGAGATGTATGCACCTCAGTGATAGACGACTCAGGGTGTAATTCCCAGTAATGAGAATGGGTTGGGGGGAGGACAGCAAAGTATACTTTCTGGTTGCACCCTAGATCATTTGATAGCCTCCTATGTAAGTCTAAGTAGTTTCTCATTTTTTAACTTTTCACATTTTAAGGACAGACCAAGAGCCTGTGTCTTGCACTCTCAGTGGGATATGAGTGAAATAATTGTTTCCCTATCCCAATCTTTTTTTCTTTTTTTCTTTTTTTTTTTTTTTTTTTGTACTGGGGATCAAACTCACAACCTTGCGCCTGCCAGGCAGGTGCTTAGGCCACTGAGCTAAATCCCCGGCCCTACTTTTTTGAGACAGGGTCTCACTAGGCAGTTCAGGCTGACCTTGAACTCACTTTGTAGCCCAGGCTGGTCTTGAATTTGAAATGATCCTCTTGCCTCAGCCTCCTGAGTGCTGAGATTACAAGTGTGTGCCACCATGCCCAGATCTACCTCAATCTTTGAGCAGAAGGCAGAAATTAAAATTTGTTGAATTATTATATAGAGCCAGGCGTGGTGGCGCATGCCTTTAATCTCACCACTTGGGAGGCTGAGGCAAGAGGTTCATTTCAAGTTCGAGACTAGCCTGGGCTACAAAGTAAGCTCAAGGCCAGCATAGTGAGACCCTGTCTCAAAAAAAAGATCAAAGAAAATATATAAATAAAGGGAATTTAGCACCAAAGGTGGGGTCAAAGATGCTTCTGCCATAGCTACTTTTTCAAATTATCCTTTTTTTTTTTTTTTTTGCACTCTTGATATCAACACAAGACCTTTGGTGTGGCAAGTAAATATTGATATATTTGTACTTAGGTACAATAACTCTCTCAGTTGAAATCTATATTTGCCCGGTTCTACTTTTTAATAATTTAAAATATTTAATGAATCAGAGTCATAGCTATTAAACATAGTGCCCAAGGCTCTATATCATTTTTCTGAGCTTCGTTTGGCTGGTTTTTTGTGGGGTTTTTTTGCGATACCAGGGATTGAACTCACAACCTCGCACCTGTCAGACAGGAACTTAAGTCACTGAGCCAAACTCCCGGCCCTGGTTTTTTGAGGCAGGGTCACACTATGTAGCTCAGGTGGGCCTTGAGCTGGCGTTGTAGCCCAAGCCGGCCTTGAACTCACAACGTTCCTCCTACCACCATGCCCGGCTCGTTTGGCTGGTCTTAACCTAAAGCCTGGTTTGATATTTTATGTATTTCAAGCATCTACAAAACTGACTACAAACTGTCCAAGACATTTATTTAGGCAAAGCCAGGCATTGTGGTGCACATCTGTAATCCCAGCATTCGTGAAGCTGAGGCAAGAGGATCACCTAGTCGGGCCTGGTAGCGCACTCCTTTAATCCCAGCACTCAGGAGGCTGAGGTAGGAGGAACATTGTGAGTTCGAGGCCGGTTTGGGCTACAACGCCAGCGCGAGGCCTGCCTGAGCTACATAGTGCGACCCTGCCTCAAAAAACTAGGACTGGGAGTTTGGCTTAGTGGTTTAAGCGCCTACCAGGCAGGTGCGAGGTTGTGAGTCCAATCCCTGGTGCCGCAAAAAAAAAAAAAAAAAAAAAGAAAGAAAGAAAAGAAAAGAAAATCACTGAAAAGTTGAGGTCAGCCTGGGCTAAGTAGTGAGTTCAAGGCCAGTCTGAACTACATAGGGAAACCCTGTCTCAAAACAAAAAACCAAAGCAAACAAAGAACATTTTATTTAGACAAAGACAGAGAGTAGCATTTTTACACATTTGTCATGTTTCCTTTCAGAAGTAATGCCTAACAGGTATACAATTAAACACAAGGGCACATATTTAGTTAACTTTTCTTTATTCTTTATGGACATAAAAATACTATAGTCAGACAATTCTCTTTCCTACTGTACTCCTTTCAAAGAGTTGAATTACCTAATTTAAGACGTAGTTGGCAAGTAGGTTACTTCTCATTGAAGTACTGTATATTGAAATCACAAAACATTTTGTGGCAGTCATAAGATACAAAATGTTCCTTCTAAGATCATTTGTTCACATTTGTTTCTTTATATCTAGTATCTTTCCACACCACCAAACATAAGAACTACGTGTTGGTTTAAAAAGTATGTGTATGATATATAAGAACTTGACAGAACTTGACAATATAGCATGATTCACTGAATTCCCACACTGTGTACTTAAAAATCAAAATGTGATGAAAAGTAAATAGTCCAAGAAACTTTCAATTCAATTCAATGAGGTAGCCTCTCCTGCCTTGCATTAGCTTGCTACAAATAAATTTAAGCTCCTGCCCACCCAGACTTTCTTAAATTCTGATAGGGACCAATGCAATTCATTTGCATTGACTTTCTATTGTAGAGCTTTGGAACCAAGGGAAGGATCCAAACATAGCTCCATTTTATCCAATCAGAAGAGCCGCTTAGGGCTAAACTCTGATTCGTCCATTCCTCTTTGCATCCATCCAATCATGAGGCAACTTTAACAGCCAATCAGCGGCCTAAACATTCGCCAATCAGGGGACGGGGCCGAAGCACGGCCTTTGTGTCGGGGGATGTCAGCGCGTCGGCGAAAGCTCAACCAATAGAAAAAGTCGTTGGTGTATGCAAATAAGTGTCCTATGACGCAGATACGCAGCGTGAAGCGTGGGTATAAAAACGGAGGCGTCGGGGGGTTTGGATCGCAGAGCGGTTTGGTCGTTCGTTGGAGGGGTATCGTTTCTGTATTCGGCGGCTGTGGTTGTTGCCTGAACGCCGGTGCGGCGGTCGGAAAAGCGACCTGCGACTTAAGCGTTGGGTGAGTGTCTGCGGGTTTCCACGTGACTTAAGTCCCGTTGGCCGTTGATGCTGTGGCCCGTGGCCGTTGGAAGTTGATTGTTGGGTGGCGGGGGCTCTTGGAGCGGCTGGCTCGGGTGTAAGGTCAGAAGGTTTCCCCTTGGGCTTGGTTCCGGAATCGCGTCTCCGCCTCCTTCCCGGTGGTGATTCAGAGGTCCCGACGCCAGGTTCCGGGCAGCTGGGCCTCCGCCCGTCGAGAGAGGGAAGTGACTCCTCCCCGCGCTCCCCCCTCCCGGGGGAGGCTGCTGCTCTTTGCAGCCTGAGTCATTAGAGGAGGGGGAGGAGGCAGTGGCCCTCGGCCATCTGCCGCCGAGAGGTGGGGCACGAAGAGGCGGGCGGGCAGGGGCACGGGGCTCTTTCCGCACCACCCCAGGAGGCGACGGGGGAGAGCTGGGCAGGAAGAGCCTCGCAGCCTTATCTTCGCGGGTAATTGTGTATTTTAGGTAAAAGAAAATGGCTCGAACCAAGCAGACTGCGCGTAAGTCCACTGGTGGGAAAGCCCCCCGAAAACAGCTGGCCACTAAAGCTGCCAGGAAAAGCGCTCCCTCTACCGGCGGGGTGAAGAAACCTCATCGCTACAGGTAGGCAAAGCAGAAGGGGAACAATGACTTGTCGGTTGGCAGCATTGTACTCTAGTGCCCGACTCCCTGGTGTCATTTTATATTCTCTGTGCCTTTCAGGCCTGGTACTGTGGCGCTTCGAGAGATTCGTCGTTACCAGAAATCGACCGAGCTTCTCATTCGGAAGCTACCTTTCCAGAGGTTGGTGAGAGAGATTGCCCAGGATTTCAAAACCGACTTGAGGTTTCAGAGTGCAGCTATTGGTGCTCTTCAGGTAAGCGGACAAACTAGGCTTTGCAGATGGGAGGGGTCGCTGCTTATATGGTTTCTCTGATGGGGTTAATGGTGTGGCTCTTGTCCTCAACAGGAGGCTAGTGAAGCATACCTGGTGGGCTTATTTGAAGATACTAATCTGTGTGCCATCCACGCTAAGAGAGTCACCATCATGCCCAAAGACATCCAGTTGGCCCGCCGGATACGGGGAGAGAGAGCTTAAGTGAAGGCAATTTTTATGGTGTTTTGTAGTAAATTCTGTAAAATACTTTGGTTTAATTTGTGACTTTTTTTGTAAGAAATTGTTTATAATATGTTGCATTTGTACTTAAGTCATTCCATCTTTCACTCAGGATGAATGCGAAAAGTGACTGTTCACAGACCTCAGTGATGTGAGCACTGTTGCTCAGGAGTGACAAGTTGCTAATATGCAGAAGGGATGGGTGATATTTCTTGCTTCTCATGATGCATGTTTCTGTATGTTAATGACTTGTTGGGTAGCTATTAAGGTACTAGAATTGATAAATGTGTACAGGGTCCTTTTGCAATAAAACTGGTTATGACTTGATCCAAGTGTTTAACAATTGGGGCTGTTAAGTCTCACCATACATCACTGTGATAGAATGTGGGCTTTTTCAAGGGTGAAGATACAAGTCTTAACCACAGTGTAACTTACAGTTTCCTAAAAAAGAAAAAAAAAGTAAACCTGGCAGCTATAGAATACACTATGTGCATTTATAATAGCTATTTTATATATTGTAGTGTCAACATTTTTAAATTAAATGTTTTACATTCACAAGTGGTGGGGAGTCTTGTCATTAAGGTGTGTGTAATTTAGAGTCAAGTTGGTTTTCTCCTAACTAGACTGCACTTGTTTTATATATAGTAGTAAAATGCTATGTGTATACCTTGCATAAGTCCTCATTCTACCACATTAACTAACCCTCTAGCTGATAATTGCAAACACTAACTGGGGGATTTTGTTTATAAGGGCTCTAGAATAACAAGTTATTCACACCAGCATCATCTGTTACTAATATTCTAGTTAGTGCAGCTTTTCATTGTGTTGTGGTTGGTCTCATAATTAGGCTTTTCTGATCCTACTGAGAGAAAACAATACCAAGGTTCGTTTTTTGTTCTTTTGTTTTTTTTCCTTGTGGAGTTAGTGTGAACTTGCTGTGGGGGAGGAGCATACTGCTTCAGCGTTTTGGACCTCTGCCAATTAAGATGGTGTTGAGTTAGGTCACATCTGGTTACTGTCCTGGGAAAAATCCCTTTTATAGAGACGGCTTTTCAAGGGGTTTTTAAATTCATATTGAAGTTTCTAGGTCGATTATGTATGTTGACTAAATTTACAAATAAAACTTGTTTATTCAACAAAGTGTCAGAAACCTAAATTGAATGTACAAAGCTTTAATACATTCATTTTGTAGGTTCTATATATCCTAATGTTTGGAGATTATTTCAGCTTTTGTGTGGTAGACAAAGGAACCATTTACTTGCAAAAAATTAGAAGAAGCATGTAAACAGCCCTTTGCTCTATAAAAAATGTGATGAGCTAGGGGTATAGCCCAGTGGTAGTGTTTGCTTAGCATGCTAAAGGCTATGATACTGCTACATTTGCAGTGGGCTTAGGACAAAATGTACAATATTAATAAGTCTTCCCCCTGTAGTGTTAAAACAGTTAGGAGAACAAATTCTTAAGGTTTCAGGTTAAAATTTGAGGTTTGTTTTATGAACCTGAGCTCATTGAGCCTTAGAAATTTTCATGCAAATTAACACAGGCCTGTAGATGTTGAATTCGTAGTTGGTTTGTCACTTTTTTTTTCTTAAGCATGAAACCAGTTTTCTTAAGTTTATGAGGGCTGCTTGTAAAGCATGGTACATGAGTTATCAACAAGATGGGCATAAGGTGTACCAGATATCAAAACTTCCCATAGTAGTTATAAAAAGGGATTCTTGCCCTAAAAGTTAGTTTCAAATTCAAGGTGCTTAAAAGGCAAGATAGAGTAGGTGACTTGATGAGCATCTGTGTGAGGTGCTGCAGGTGGGATCCATGTAACGAACTGTTGAGAGAAGGTCCATCAGAACCATCCAGAATACACGTGGCAGAGAATTTTCTTAAGTTGTGCTTTGAACCAGATTGAAGTTCTAGGTACTGGGATGCACCATGAGGTTTGTCTCAGACAGAACAGCTGTGGGGATTAGGGTTAACTACTTGTAACTGGAGTGGGAGATGCTGGCTACTGAGCTCACTCCCAGACTGCAGCGTGGAAGTTGCTTAAATAGTGCAACATAGGCTTCCACACTTCCCTTGTACACTTAACCCAGAAGACAAATATCTTTTGGTTCTAGGAAGCTGTCCATACAGGATATTCCTGGGTAAGGGCAATGGACCGGAATCTGTAAGACGGAAAGTAAAAGATGGAGCTGATGGAGGTATCCTGTGCCCTTGATGGATGAGACAATAAAGTTTATGAAGTTTTGAGATTTTCTCATCTTGTTAATGGTTTTCATTTGATGTCGTGTTTTTTAAACAAAGCTTGGAAATGTCTAGAGAGCCTTGCTTTCTTGGGGAGTGGGGTGGGGAGATGCTTGAAAAACAAGAGTAGGCAGATTTTTTTTTTTGGTATGGGATTAAATCCATGGGGTGCTGATGTGCCCCCTCAGTCCATTCTGAGACAGTCTTGTTAACTCCCAGTGTGGCCTTGAATTTACATTATCCTGCTTCATCCTACTGAAAAGAATAGCTAGGGTTAGAGTCCACCACACCCAGCTAGGCTTTTTGCCAGTGACCTCAGTTGGATCTTTGGGTGTCAGCCCAATCCAGGCTTACACTTAAGATTTATTTCCAGTCCACTGGAAGTCTTGAGACTTTTTTTGCAAAAGTCACCAAATTAGCCATGCTGGATTTGAGTGGGATTTTTCTGCCTCAGGCTCCAAGAGTGCTGGGATTATAGCCCTGCACCACTGTCTTACATCAGGTTTTTTTTTTTTTTGTTTTGTTTTGTTTTTTGAGATAGTCTCCCTGTGTAGTTTAGGCTGCCTTTAAACTCACGGCATAGCCTGAACTGGAGGCAGTTCTGCCTTAGCCTCTCCTGAGTGTTCAAGTTACGGGTGTCCAGCTGTAGATCTCTGTATTTTCGTTAGTTTTGTCATAGTTTTCCCATTTTTGTGGAATAATGCTTGTGTTTAATGGCCCAGTTTGGCAATTAATGTGGTCATCCTGCTTACTCATAGCATTAAGATAAGTGATGGAGACCCGCTGAATTGTTTTAAGAATAGATCTCGGGAGAACAGGCAGTATTTCAAGGTGTTTTTTCCAGAGTATTGTGTGTGTGATTCCTGTAGTCTTGGAGGCTGAGGCAGGAGGATGGCAAGTTTGGGCCTATCCTGGGCAGTTTAGTGACTCAAAGGCTGGAGATAACATGGCTCAGTGTGGAGGCCTTGGGTTCAATCCTCAGTGCCTATTTATACCACTTTAAATTTTGTAATTGGCTGGGCGTGGTGGTGCATACATGTTTTTTTTTTTTTTTTTTTGCGGCACCGGGGATTGAACTCACAACCTCGCGCCTGCCAGGGCAGGCACTTAAGGCACTGAGCCAAACTCCCGGCCCTGGTTTTTTTGAGGCAGGGTCGCATTATGTAGCTCAGGCCGGCCTTGCACTCGCGTTGTAGCCCAAGCCGGCCTCAAACTCACAATGCTCCGCCTACCTCAGCCTCCCAAGTGCTGGGATTAAAGGCATGCGCCACCACGCCTGGCTAATGGTGCATACATGTAATCACAGCACTTGAGAGGCTGAGGTAGGAGGATTGCTGCAAGTTCAAGTCCAGTCTGGGCGACAAAGTGAGTTCAAGGACAGCCTGAACTGCATAGTGAAACGCTGTCTCAAAAAGACAACAAGTAAATTTTGTAATTAAGGAAGGACTGGGCTTGGCACATACAATCCTAGCACTGTAGAGGCTGAGTCAGGATTGTCACAATTCCAGGCCAGCCTGAACTACACAGTGAGACCCTGCCTCAAAAGAAAAAAAGATCATGTAAGATCTAATTTATGTATGAAGCCATCTGTCTGTCTGACAGTTCATTCTCAGGTGAAGCAGGGGTATTTTACTTAGAAATGGGGCCTAGGTAGTGAGTAACTGTGTAATAGGAGATAGGAGGGGCAAAAAGGCCAGAGAAATGAGGGTGATGAGTGCTACTTCACTTGAGGTGGACCTGGTTTCTGGTAACAGCTTGCAACTCAGCCTTGATTGAGGATGTCTGGCACTTAGAACTGTTCCCAATTGCCAGACCCTTTCTGGTCTGGCCTAGGAACCATCTGCCAGAGTTTCAGAAAACAGACCTGAAAAGACCAGCAAGGAACACCTTATTACTTAGACCTTTCCATGCTGCTGCTCCTCCCAAAACTGTTCTCTGCCCAGCACTCGGGAGGCTGAGGTAGGTGGAGCGTTGTGAGTTTGAGGCCAGCTTGGGCTACAACGTGGGCAAGGCTGGCCTGAGCTACATAGTGCGACCCTCGGAAAAAATAGGGCAGGGAGTTTGGCTCTGCAGCTCAAGCGCCTGCCTGGTAGGCACAAGGTTGTGAGTTTGATCCCTGATACCGAAAGAAAAAGAACCATCTCTGGTCAGGTGTGGCACACACCTGTAATCCCAGCACTCGGGAGGCTGAGGAAAGAGAATCACCGAGTTTGAGGCCAGCCCACACTACATAGCAAGACCCAGTCTCAAAAAAAAAAACAAACTACTGATCTCTGCTACCACCTAGCCAGTGTCTCAGAATGTAAAAGAAGAGGTTCTAAGTTTATTGACCAAACAAAATAATACAATTTCCTACATTTCATTTACTGAATCTTTCCTTGGTTTTCCCCAAAATGGTCTCTGCTGCTGCTCTCCACAGCTGGCTTCTTGCTCAGGCTGCTTCCCCTGTGGTGCCAGGCATCTGGGCTGGGGTATGTGAGCAGTCAGGAAGTGGGCCCTTCTCTCAGTCACTGGCAGGTAAGGCTGCAAAGGGAGGAACACAGCAGAATGCAATTGTCTGCCATTGGATCAACAAGAGACCCAGGGGCCAGCTCTTCATTTTCCGTCAGTCTGGCATCTGAGCCTCAGGACTGTGGCCAATCTAGCATGCCAGAGAATGAAGAATTTCCACCCACTTCTGCAGCTCAAGGGGCCAGCTGTGCATGTAGCATTTCCCAGTCCTCTCACCAAAGAAATCACACCCTACCCACTTACCTGAGGCATCAGCTGTGCTTCACCTAGGCCCTCATAGCCACCTCCTTCCTCACCTCAGTGGTGCTGCTTGACTTGACCTGTGCAGGCATTGCTCAGGAAATGTCCTCATCTCAAGGATGTCACCAGCTTGGACCACTTCATACAACTAGGCTTTGCTTTTTTTTTTTTTTTATACCAGGAATTGAACTCGGGGTCTTGCACTTGCCAGGTGTTGCTTCAGATCAGCAGCTTCAGCACAAGCAACTGGCCTTCCACCTAACTTCCCAAGGATAGAGGAAAGGAGAAAGAGCTAGGTCCCTGCTTATTCTTTGTTTTCTTTCTATTTTTTTCTTTTTTGTTTTTTTTTTGGCCTTTTTTGAGGCAAGGGTTCACTATGTGGTTAAGGCTGGCCTTGAACTCACTTTGTAGCTCAGGCTGACCTCAAACTCATGAAGATCCTCCTGCCTCAGCCTCCTGAGTGCTGGGATTACAGGTGTATGTCAAGATGCCCAGCTCTGCCTGTTTCTTTTTTATTTATTTATTTTTTATGGCACCAGGATCGAACTCACAGCCTCACACCTGCCAGACAGGCGCTTAAGCCACTGAGCCAAACTCCCAGCCCTAGGTTTTTGAGGCAGGGTCGCACTATGTGGCTCAGGCTGGCCTTGTGCTCACGTTGTTGCCCAAGTGGGCCTCGAACTCACAACACTCCACCTACCTCAGCCTCCCAAGTGCTGGGATTAAAGGCGTGTGCCACCAGGCCTGGCTGCCTATGTTTCTTCTTCTTATGTTTGTTTGTATCGGGAATCAAACTCAGGACCTTATGCTTGCCAGGAAGGCACTGTGCCAGTGAGCTGTATCCTCAGCCTTTGCCCATGTTGTTAGCCTAAATCCTGCAGCAGCACTCCTAGGAAGAAGGTTGAAAAAGCCTTTCAGTGTTGTCTTTGTTTTTGTTCTTGTTTTCTGTTTTTTGGCAGTACTGGGGCTGGAACCCAAGGCCTCATGCATGCTAGACAAGTGTTCTACCACTGAGTATACCCCAGACCCTTTTTTGAAAAATTGAGACTAGTTCTCACTAAGTCATCCAGGCTGACCTCAATCTTCTGCTCCTGCTTAGCTTAGTAGCTGGGATGATAGACGTGGACCACCATGCCTGGCTCTTGTGGTTGTGTTACCCCTTCTTCATTAGGTCTGGGAAATGAGAAAGCCTGCTGCAGGCTTAGGTAGGCACAGGGGCATGGCTTTGATTATAAACTCTGGTTGTGCTGTGACAAAGAGGAGAAGATGGTGTCCTCCCTCTTTCCTGAGGGACTCCTGCTCCCTTGGTCCAGGGACTGCCCAGCAACCCCTGGAAGCCCCCACCAGACACAACCATCGATTCCAAGCAAAGAGCCACAGAACTGCCATGGATGAACCCCAGCCTGTCCTGGTCCTTACCTGGCCACCATGCCTAGTGTCTAGCAGGGCTCCTCTTATAGTTCAGACACACCGAGGAGCCGCACTTCACTGCTTGCTCTGACTAACCCCTCCATCCCCGCCCCCAGTCTACCTCATTGCCCTTCCACATGGAGGGAGCTAAGAGGTTCTGCAATTATCCCCTACTGCTGAAGCAAGAGAAGGTAGCTTCACTGAGGTCATAGCTCTCAGTACCATTAGAAGGCCTCACATGATCTGAAAAGGGATGCCGAGGAAGGGACATGGGGACCAGGGTCTCTCTCATCGAGGATACTGCAGTTCCCGGGCATCATGGGCCCAGTGTCCTGCTTTGGGGCACAGCCCTCTCCCTTCCTAGCTCTCTGTCTTCAGCTCAGCTCAGTCCTGCCCACCTCCCATGGCCTGAGACCTGGGCAACCCTGAGCTAGAAGCCACATCTTGTAAGTCTGGATTTTCCCTGGTCACCAACAGGGTGATCGTCAGCCTGGAGGACAGGTACTTCAGGGACAGAGTGGGGCCAAGAAACCTAGGACTCAAAAGACAGCAACAGAGTCTTGCCTGCCCCCAAATCATGCCTGGAATATACAGCAGAGGCTTAGGCTGGTTTACTGACCAAACCGAATGGCCCTGGAAGCCTTGTAGCACAGCTGGCCAGCTGTCTTCTGGTATGAGTGCGAAGGATCACTCTGGTTCTCAGAAGCTTTGGGTATTGACCTGGCCTCCAAATGGGGAATGTCCCACAAAGGAAATGGGGCTCCAGTAGTCAGGAAGACAATCTGTACCCTCTGTCCTTCACTGAGAAGAGACTGAATTTTGCTAACTCTTCTTTTAACTGCTGGGATTAGAGGCACAGCCCACACTTGGCTCCAGATACTGGCAGTTTTAGGCGGGGTAGGGTCGAGACAAGATTTTGCTATGTAGCTCAGGATGGATTTGAATTTACTATAATAGCCTGAGGCTGGCCTAAAGTTTACAGCAATCCATGTGCTTGCTTCAGCAGCACATATACAAATTTATGGCAATCCTCCTGCCTCACCCTCCAGAGTGCTGGGATTACAGGTGTGCACCACCACATTTGGCAGATCTTGGCACTTCGCAGGCAGTCTTGCAGAGCAGAGTCTACATAATCAAAGGTAAGAATGAGGACAGGATGGCAGCTAAGAGAACAGGCTTAGCCGGTCATGGTGGCACATGCCTGTAACCCCAACACTTGGGATGCTGAGGCAGGAAGATCCGCATGAATTTGAGGTCAGCCTGGGCCAGCCTGGACTGCATAGTAAGACCCTGTGTCAAAAAAGCAAAAAAAGCCGGGCGTGGTGGCCCACGCCTTTAATCCCAGCACTCGGGAGGCTGAGGTAGGTGGAGCGTTGTGAGTTCGAGGCCGGCTTGGGCTACAACGCGAGCGCAAGGCCGGCCTGAGCTACACAGTGCGACCCTGCCTCAAAAAACCAGGGCCGGGAGTTTGGCTCAGTGCCTTAAGTCCCTGCCCTGGCAGGCGCGAGGTTGTGAGTTCGATCCCTGGTGCCGCAAAAAAAAAAAAAAAAAAAAAAAAAAAAGTCAGCTTGCCTGGCAAACGCAATGTTCTGAGTTTGAGTTCTGGTACAAAAAAAAAAAAAAAAAAGGCTCTGTCAGACAGACCAACTTCCAAAGCCCAAAACTCAGTTCTTCCACTTGGACGTGTCCCTTAATTTCATCTGTGAAATGGGAATAACAAAAGTGCTTGCTTAGTATACTTATAAGGGTTTAATGAAGCAATCTGTCCAAAGCTCAGACTCAGTAACTTCTAGGACTATAAAAATATTTGGCCATAAATCATGCCTATAATCCCAGCACTTGGGAAACTGAGATAGGAGGATCATTGTAAATTTAAGGGCACCCTGGACTACACAGCACCCAGGACCAGCCTGAACTATATAGCAAGACCCTGTCTCACGACCTGCCCCCACTTCTTTGGCATACTTGTCTTCAATTGGAGGAGGGTCTTGCCATGACAGGAATAAATATTCCTCAATGACTCCTAGGCAATCCCTAGCTGGATGGGTAATGTGGCTGGGGTGAGTGGCATGCCCATCCTGGACAGCATGTCTCTGTGGCTTATGCTACTGAGAACTCTGTAATGATGCCACAGCCTCACATGATTGTTGATGCCTGTCATGCTGATACAAGCAAGTTTCTTTTTTCTCATTTTTATTTTTATTTATTTTTATTTATTTATTTATTTATTTTGCGGCACTGGGGATTGAACTCACAACCTTGCACCTGCCAGGGCAGGCATTTAAGCCACTGAGCCAAACTCCCAGCCCTGGTTTTTTGAGGCAGGGTCACACTGTGTAGCTCAGGCCAGCTTTGCGCTCGCGTTGTAGCCCAAGGCGGCCTCGAACTCACAACACTCCTCCTACCTCAGCCTCCCGAGTGCTGGGATTAAAGGCGTGCACCACCATGCCCGGCTCTCATTTTTATTTTTATTAGTACATGTTTGCAGTACATAGCAATTACATTCATTGTGGGGCAGTCAATACATGTACAGAACACATCTTAATTTTTTAATCCCCTCCCCTTTCCTTTCCTCCACCTATAAGCAAGTTTGTTGGTTAGCAGAACAAAGGACAGACCTTGGGGTATAAGAACCCCATTAAGGTGCCACATCTCCCAAGTCCTGTGACATCAAACCAGGAAATGGAACGGAAGGTTGAAGGTTGAAGCCAATTTTTTTTTTTTTTTTTTTTTTGCGGCACCGGGGATTGAACTCACAACCTCGCGCCTGCCAAGGCAGGCGCTTAAGGCACTGAGCCAAACTCCCAGCCCTGATTTTTTGAGGCAGGGTCGCACTGTGTAGCTCAGGCCGGCCTTAGGCTCGCACTGTAGCCCAAGCTGGCCTCGAACTTACAACGCTCCGCCTACCTCAGCCTCCCGAGTGCTGGGATTAAAGGCGTGCGCCACCACGTCCGGCTTGAAGCCAATTTTTTATTATTATTATTATTTTTGGTACTGGGGATAGAACTCACAACCTTGCGCCTGCCAGGCAGGTGCTTAAGCCACTGAGCTAAATCCCCAGCCCTATTTTTTTGAGACAGGGTCTCACTATGTAGTTCAGGCTGGCCTTGAACTCACTTTGTAGCCCAGGCTAGTCTCAAACTCACCATGATCCTCCTGCCTCAGCCTCAGGAGAGCTGGGATTAAAGGCGTGCGCTACCACGTCTGGCTGGTTGAAACCAATTTAAAAATGTATTTCCTGTAGCAGGCAGCCAGGATTCAAAACAGGGAGAGGGCTGGTATTGTGGTGCACACCTGTAATCCTGCTTCACTAGCACTTGGGAGACTGTGGGCAGGAGGATCACTGAGGAGTCTGAGTGCAGCCTGGACTACACAGCAAGACCTTGTCTCAAAACGAACAGTTGGGCATGGCAGTGCACACCTGTAATCCTGGCACTTAAGAGACAGGCAGGAGGATCGCCGTGAGTTGGAGGCCAGCCTGGACTACGTAGTGAGTTTAAATCCAGCCTGAACTACAAAGTGAGACCTGTCTTCAAACAAACTAACAAACAAACACAGTGGCATTAGTCTGTAATTCCAGCACTCTGGGAGGCTGAGGCAGAAGGATTAGTGAGAACCTATCTCAAAATAAAAAAATAAAAAGACCTGAAGATGTAGCTCTGTGCAAAAGTTCTGTGTTCATTTCCTAGCACAGGGCAAGGGGTTGGGTGGGGGGAGAAGAAGGAAGGCTGGGTGTGTAGTGTTTGCCTAGTCTGTTGAAACCCTGGGAATTTTTTGTTGTTGTTTGTTTTTGGTGCTGGGATTTGAACTCAGGACCTTGCGCTTGCCAGGTAGGTGTTGTGCCACTGAGCTATATCCCCAGTCAAAAACCCTGGGTTTGATTTTCAGCATGAAAAAGAAAAGAAAGTAAACACATGTACCAGATAAAAATCAATGTTTCAGAGTCCATCTGGTACAAACAAGAGCACTTCCTCTATGGCTAAATTGAGTTTCCTTTTAAAGAAAAAACTGAAACTGTCATCGGGCTGGGTCTGAGAAGTTTCCGAAGCTGAGATGAGGAATTTAGCTCACCCTAGCTTAGAGCCATATCAAGGGTGAACAGGGATCCAGCAGATGCATTTCCATCCATATGAAACCATGGCTGTAAAGTAAGGGTGTGGGCTTCGCAGTGGTCCCAGCGCCTCCTCTTCTCTATCGGAGCTCTACCCTTCAGTGTGAATGTTCATCTCTGTCAGAGGTCAGATTTGTGACTGGGTCAGCCTCCTAACCAGATGGTGAGAGCGGAGGCTTTTTATCTTTCTGGCCAATTGCGCACAGGAGAGTCCAGTGATGCCCAGTGAATTAATGGATTACTGATAGTAGATATTCTGAGCTACTGAGTGCCAGGTGCTAGGCTGGGCACTTGCTGAAGAGTATTTCATCAAATTGCTTTTTCAGCGGCCAGTTGTGGAGAAATCTTGCAGGTAAGAAACTGAGGCTCAGAGAAGTTGTCATTTCCCTGAGATCACCAAGTACTAAGAGTGAAGGTTTGGGCTCAGGATTGTTAGATGCAAAACTGAAGTGGGTATTAATCCCAGCATTCGTGAGGCTGAGGTAGGTGGAGCGTTGTGAGTTCGAGGCTGGCTTGGGCTACAACGTGAGCAAGGCTGGCCTGAACTACATAGTGCAGCCCTGTCTCAAAAAAAAATTAGGGTCGGAAGTTTGGCTCAGTGGCTTAAACGCCTGCCTGGCAGGTGTGAGGTTGTGAGTTCAATCCCCAGTTCCAAAACAACAACAAAAAAAAACCACACTGAAGTGGGTGAAGAATGTGTGCAGAGCCCAAGGTGGTAGCACATGCCTGTAATCCCAGCACTGAGGAGGCTGAGGCAGGAGGATGACTGTGTGTTTGAGGCTAGCAGGGACTACATAGTGAGACCATGGAGCTACATAGTGAGACCATGCCTCAAAAAAAAAAAAAAAAACCAAAAAAACAAAAACCAAAAAATGGTACCTTGAAGGGAGACATGGTTTGCAAGTTTAATTCTATTTCAGTCAGTCCCAGGGGTAATCATAGCTCATTTTGTTTTGCTTTTGACTGTCCCAAAAACTGCTTTACTAATATGTGCTGCTAAAGAAGCAGGCTGTCAGATAAAATTTGGATTTTTTTTTTTTTTTTTTTTTGAGACAGGGTCTGATCATGTAGCCCAGGATGGCCTCAGACTCACAGCAGTCCTCCTGCCTCAGTCTTCCAAGTGCTGAGATTATAGACATGCGCCATCACACTTGGTCTTCTTTTTTTTGTCATTGTTGTGGATTGAACCCAGGGTATTGAACATGCTAGGCAAATATTCTCCCACTGTGCTGCACCTCCTCCGGCCCTACTACTGTTGTTTTAACCAGCTTGGTTTTACTTAGATGTTATAAACATGCCTTGCAGTTCACCTTTTACTTGCTTAATTAATTAATTTTATCCCAGAACCTCAGGAATGCTAACCACATAATTTATCACTGAACTACATTGCCCACTCCTTTTATTTTTTATTTTTTTTAATTTATTTTTGTCTTTTTGAGACAGGGTTTCACTATGCAGTTTAGGTTGGGCTTGAACTCACTTTGTAGCCCAGCCTGCTCTCAAACTCCCAGCAATCCTCCTGCCTTAGCTTCCTGAGTACTGGGATTACAGGCATGTGCCACCAAACCTGGCATTTTTCTTGGTTTTTTGAAACAGAGTCTCTCTGTGTGGTTCAGGCTGGCCTTGAACTCAGTATGTAGTCCAGGCTGGTCTCAGCCTCTCAAGCACTGGGATTACAGATATGCACCACTACACCAAGTCTGTTTGTAAATTTTTTTTTTTTTTTTTTTTTTTGCGGCACCGGGGATTGAACTCACAGCCTTGCGCCTGCCAGGGCAGGCGCTTAAGGCACTGAGCCAACTCCTGGCCCTGGTTTTTTGAGGCAGGGTCGCACTATGTAGCTCAGGTCGGCCTTGTGCCGCGTTGTAGCCCAAGCCGGCCTCGAACTCACAACGCTCCGCCTACCTCAGCCTCCCGAGTGCTGGGATTAAAGGCGTGCGCCACCACGCCCGGCTCTGTTTTTAAATTTTGAAGCAAGATTTTAGTAAACTGCCTGAATCTGGCCTTCAGTTTACAGTTCTTTTACCTCAGCCTCTAGAGTAGCTGAGATTACAGGGATGTGCCACTGGAATCCTCCTGGCTTAGCGCTGGAATTACAGGGATGTGCCACCCCCCCTGGCAAAATATGCTTGTGAGAGGTTGAGTAGAGGGCAGAATAGGGAGTCTTAGTCAGGCATGGTGGCGCACGCCTTTAATCCCAGCACTCCTGAGGCTGAGGTAGGAGGAGGGTTGTGAGTTCAAGGCCGGCTTGGGCTACAACGTGAGCACAAGGCCGGCCTGAGCTACATAGTGCGACCCTGTCTCAAAAAACTAGGGCCAGGAGTTTGGCTCAGTGGCTTAAGCACCTGCCTGGCAGGCGCAAGGTTGTGAGTTCGATCCTCAGTGCCTCCCCCAAAAAAAGTACAGGGAATCTTCCTTTTTTGAAACTCAACCCAGCATTTAAGTTTTTTTTTGTGGCACCGGAGATCAAACTCACAACCTTGCACCTGCCAGGGAGGTGCTTCAGCCACTGAGCCAAACCCCCGGCCCTAGTTTTTTGAGACTGGATTGCACTATGTAGCTCAGGCCAGCCTTGCACTCACGTAGTAGCCCAAGCTCCTCTCGAACTCACAATGCTCCTCCTACCTCAGCCTCTCGAGTACTGGGATTAAGTATTCTAGGCAAGTGTGCTACCACAGAGCCAGATTCTCCCTAGATTTTTTTATATTTTTTTTTTATTATTTAAATTTTTGAGACCGGTTCTATGTAGGTCAGGCTCGCGTTAAATTCACTATGTAGCCTATGACGGTCTCAAACTCGCGGCCAGTTTCCTGCCTTCCCCTGCGGAATGCTGGGATTACAGGCAAGCAATATTATGCTGAGCTCAGGTCATAGTCTTCATTAACCTCGCTTCTTTTTTTTTTTTTTTTCTGTGGCACCGAGGATCAAACTCACAATCTCGCGCCTGCCAGGCAGGCACTTAAGTCACTGAGCCAAACTCCGGGCCCTATATTTTTGAGACAGGGTCTCACTAGGTAGTTCAGGCTGGTCTTGAACTCACTTTGTAGCCCAAGCCGGCCTCGAACTCACAACGCTCCTCCTACCTGTCTCCTGAGTACTGGGATTAAAGGTGTGTGCCACCACGCCCGGCCATTAACCTTACTTTGTCTTCTAACTTTTTCTTTTTTTCTTTTTTTTTTTGTACCAGGGATCGAACTTACAACCTCGCACCTGCCAGGCAGGCGCTTAGGCCACTGAGTTAAAACCCCGGCCCTAGTTTTTGAGACAAGCTCTGACTATGTAGTTCAGGCTGGCCTTGAACTCACTTTGTACCCCAAGCCAGCCTCGTATTCACAACGCTCCTCCTGCCTCAGCCTCCCGAGTGCTGGTATTAAACGCGTGTGCCCGCACCCTGCGGCGAGCCTCACAGACCGACGCCACCAGTGGGCGGGGCGGGACGGCGGGCGGCCCCGCCCCCAGCATCCCGTCCGCGCGCACCCGCGGTAACGGCCCCGCCCCCAGCATCCCGTTTGCGCGCACCCGCGGTAGCGGCCCCGCCCCCAGCATCCAATCCGCGGCGCGCAGGGCGGCAGACAGGCGTCATGGCTGCTTCGGCCCCTCCGCGGTTGGAGGAGCTGCTGGCTGAGGCTCGGCGGGCTTTCCGGGAGGAGTTCGGGGCAGACCCCGAGCTTGCGGTGTCGGCGCCGGGCCGCGTCAACCTGATCGGGGAGCACACGGACTACAACCAGGGCCTGGTGTTGCCCATGGCGAGTGAGGGGCTCGCGGTTGCCGGCCGAGGGCGGGGGCGGGGCGGCGGCGCGCGGGAGACCCCGGGACGCCGGGACCCCGGGTCGCGCCGGGTTGCACGTGCGAGGAGAGGACGCCTCTCGGCTCTCGCCCGCCCTCTGGGGGCTGCTGATCCCCGCCCTCTCCCTGGGAGAGGGTGTCCCACCCATGTACAGCCGGGGCCTTTGGCCGCTGGCGTCCCCGCCGCAGACCTTCGTCCTAGCTCTTTACAGAGGAAGAAGGCGCCCAGAGAGGGCTAGGACCCTGTTCACGACTTCACAGCTGGTTCTTGGTGTGTTACCTTCCAGCCCCAGCTCTCATCTTGGGAAATGGACTGCGGAACCTCTGAGGCCACGACGTAATGGGAAGCCTTGGGGCTTCCTGGGTCTTGTTTTCCTGTCGAGCTAGCTTGCTCTCCCCCTAGGCCCACAGGAGGTTAGAGTCCAGGTTTGCCGTCGTCGGCCTGCGACTGGCCCCACCACCAACGACCTAGGGGGCAGAGCTCCAAGCTCCAAGCCCCCGGGGCCCGTTTAGCACTCTGGCTGGAGCTGAGCTTATTCCCTTCAAGTTGAGCTCCTTGCCCCAGTGGGCCTGTCTATTCCCAGCCGCAAAGCCTTGGCTGGAAGGCGTCGCTGGAGGGGCTCAGTCCTTTCAGCTGGTCTGATACTCTGTCTCCCCTGCCAGGCCCTGGAGCTTGTGACCCTCCTGGTGGGCAGCCCCCGAACAGACGGGCTGGTGTCTCTTCTCACCACTTCTAAGGACGCCGATGAGCCTCAGCGGCTGCAGTTTCCTCTGCCCACAATCCAGAGGTCACTGGAGCCTGGGACCCCGCGCTGGGCCAACTATGTCAAGGGGGTGATTCAGCACTACCCAGGTATGGGACCCAGGGACTGGTCAAATTTGTGACTCCGCTAGGAATGATATCAGTCTGTATGATGTGCCACAAGGAAGGTTTGCAGGTTGGCGCATACCAGTGTACAGATGAGAAAACTGATGCCCCGAAGGGTTTCCAGAACTTGACTTGGGTTTCCCTTTACACAAGTATAGGAGCCAGGATTCAGACCCCAGCTTGCTGGCCTTTAGAACCCTAAACCAGGAGGACTACTAGGAAGGCTGCCCCAGCACTCTCAGGGCCAGGAGGAGGGAGGGTGGTGGGCTCCTTGGCCCCAGCAGGTTGGTGGCCTCTGACAGTTGAGACACATGGTCTGGAAGCAGCTGCCAGCCTCCAGTTGTCTCCCTTCCTGCCAGGACATAGACCCTAGCCCCTTCCCCATGGCCTAGCTCACTGTCACCATTCTTTCCCTGCAGCTTCCCCCCTCCCTGGATTTAGTGCAGTGGTGGTCAGCTCAGTGCCCCTAGGCGGTGGGCTGTCCAGTTCCGCATCACTGGAAGTGGCCACGTATACCTTTCTCCAGCAGCTCTGCCCAGGTACCCCGGCCCCCCAACCTGCCCTCTTTCCCTGAGATCTCTTTGTAGTCTTCTGAGTTCTTCCTATTCTGGCTTGGGGAGAGGGAGTGTCATTGGAGCTACTGCTGCTCCCACGTGGCCACCCTGTGTGCCACCTCCTAGGCCCTAGCTTCCCCACCTCACCCTGTGCCGCAGACTCGGGGGCAGTAGCTGCCCGGGCCCATGTGTGTCAGCGAGCAGAGCACAGCTTCGCAGGGGTGCCCTGTGGCATCATGGACCAGCTCATCGCTCTGCTGGGGCAGAAAGGCCACGCGCTGCTCATTGACTGCAGGTCAGGGGTTCCCCTTGTACCCTCCCACCTCATGATCAGGAGCTCCTGGGTGGAATGTGCCCCACCGCCTGGCCTGGCAAACAGACCCTTGGCCCTGTCATCTTCCCAGCTCTTAACTCCACTCCAGGTCCCTGGAGACCAGCCTGGTGCCTCTGTCAGACCCCAAGCTGGCCGTGCTCATCACTAACTCCAACGTTCGCCACTCCCTGGGCTCCAGCGAGTACCCCTTGCGACGCCGCCAGTGTGAAGAGGTGGCCCGGGCCCTGGGCAAGGAGAGCCTTCGGGAGGTGCGGCTGGAGGAGCTTGAGGGTAAGAGTTGGACCCTTTCCTGGAGATGGCTGGGCTCCCTGCTGGGTCCCCTATGTGACCTTGACCCTGCTGCCTGCACCTGAAGTCCAGGGCCATTCCCCATACTGTACCTGCTTTTCCCCAAATACTACAAATTCAGGGCTCTGACCTCAGCAGAGCTGTTTGAAATCTTTTTATTTTTGTGGTATTGGGCATCAAACTTAGGGCCTTATACATCCCAGGCAAGCGCTCTACCTCTGAGCGATACATCCAGTCCTGCTTGCACTCTGCTAAGATTGCCTTTTTGTGGCCTCTTGAGGGTTGTATTATGTCCCACTCACCTTGAAAGTCCCATTAGTTGGGAGTTGTTTGCAGTGCTGTTCATGGAGCACCCCGTGCCAGCCCCCTGCGGGGAGCCCTGTGGGTTACCCGCTGCAGTCCTCCTGGAGCCCCAAGTGGTGGCCTGATGCTCGTGTCGCACTTGCAGCGGGGAAGGGAGGCTCTAGAGAGGAGTTTTTTTTTTTTTTTTTTTGTTGCACCGGGGATTGAACTCACAAACTTGTGCCTGCCAGGCAGGCGCTTAAACCACTGAGCCAAATTCCGAGCCCTAGTTTTTTGAGACAGGGTGGCACTATGTAGCTCAGGCCGGCCTTGCTCATGTTGTAGACCAAGCCAGCCTCGAACTCACAACCCTCCTCCTACCTCAGCCTTCTGAGTGCTGGGATTAAAGGCGTGCGCCACCACGCCCAGCTAGAGAGGAGTTCTTTAGAGCCAGGCCTGAGGTCACCCCTATACCCCACCTCGCAGGGCCCCCTTCACTGATTGATAGCTGTCCACTGACCCCACCAGGGCACTGCCCACATTCCCAGGCCCACAGGCAATGGCCGACAGGGCTGCTGACCCCTGTTCCTCCCTAGCGGGCAGAGAGCTGGTGAGCAAGGAGGGCTTCCGGCGGGCACGGCACGTGGTAGGTGAGATTCAGCGCACAGCCCAGGCAGCGGCTGCCCTGAGCCGTGGGGACTACAGAACGTTTGGTCGCCTCATGGTGGAGAGTCACCACTCACTCAGGTGAGGCCCTGGGATGCCACACAACTCCCAGGCCCAGGTGGTGTCCCGAGCCCATCCCTCCTGTGTCCTCTCTTTAGGGACGACTATGAGGTGAGCTGCCCTGAGCTGGACCAACTGGTTGAAGCTGCACTATCTGTCCCTGGGGTTTATGGCAGTCGTATGACAGGTGGCGGCTTTGGTGGCTGCACAGTGACCCTGCTGGAGGCTTCTGCTGCTTCCCGTGCCATGCAGCACATACAGGTAGGTGAGCCCCAGAGTCTGGGAGGGCCGGCGAGGCACTGCCTCCTACTCAGACCCTCCTGTTTGTCCCCCAGGAGCAGTACAGCGGGACAGCCACCTTCTACCTCTCTCAGGCAGCAGATGGAGCCAAGGTGCTGCACTTGTGACGCCCTGGGGACGGCTCAGCTGGTGCAGCAGGCTATTCTGCTCCGCCTCTGGTGCCCACTTTCCGCAACTGGGTGCTCAATAAACTTGTGCCTCTGACCCGGAACCTGCCTGCCTCTAGAGGTGGGTGTGTGCTCAGTGCCGGAGAAGTGGATTGTCAGAATTGCCTTTCTGCCTTGGGCTGACACCTTGCAGGAGAACAGACAGGACAAAGCCAGGCAGTAGCAAAATCTTTTATTAAGTACAGAACAAATGCTGGGGCCTTGTGCTGGTCTGAGCTCTTTGGTTACAAATGGGTCCGGGCTGAGAGCCAAGAGGGGCAGCCTGAAGAGTCTCCTGGGACCTCTGCGCCTTCATGCTTCCCAGAGAACACCTGGCCCTGCTCTGTGGTAAGCATGCAGGTAGGCTGGGCCCCTGGGGTCTTATGGATGTTGCAGCTGAGAAGTGGGAAAGGGCCCAGGTTTCCAGACATTGCTGGGGTTAGGGGTCAGGTTTGGAAGAACTGTTGGTCCACCTGGGAGCTGAGGGTTCCACTGGTGGTCAGCGTCCGGCTCACAAACTCCTGGGTCACATGCCGGGTGAGGGAGCCACCTACCTCCAGGTGCTGGGACCCTAGGGTCAGTCCATCTGCGGGGGAAGCAGTTAGGAGGATCCTGCATCTATCCCTGCCCGCATCTGTGCCCTCTGTGTCCCTTGTTCCCGTGACTCACCCACTAGGAAGGGCTCGGTGCTGCTGCTGTGGGTGGTGGTGATGCTGCTGAACTCGCCTTGCAGTGGGGTCTGGAAGAGCCCAGGGTGGCCACCCAGCTGTGGGAAGGGACCTGGAGCAGGCAGATTGCCAGTCAGGGGATGGCAGGAGAAGGTGAGGCCAGAGTCAGAGCGGAGCATGGAAGGGGAGCAGCCTACCTCCATCCTGGGACTCAATGGTGATGATGCCCTCCCGCTCAGGCCCAAAGCCCTCGGTGGTCCTCGCCTGCACCTTGAACTTGTAGGGCACGTTCTCACTGAGGCCGGGCACTGTCAGGCGGCTTTCCAGGTTGTCTCCGTCCACCCGGAATGTGGTGGCTGGCCCTGCACAGCAAAGTTGCCTTCAGCCCTGATGTCCCCTTCTCTGTCCCCCCTCCCTATGACCATCCCTGTCCCCGGGGGGGGGCAGCACCTCCTCCTTGAGCCAGCTCACAGGTCACCAGGTAGCCCAGGATGTCTCCATTGGGCCGCCGGGGCCGCTCCCAGCTGAGCTGCAGGGAGTCGGGGCTCAGGGCGGTGAACACCAGTGGGCCCGGGGCGCTGGGGGTGCTCAAGGTGAAGGCAGAACCTGGGGGGCAGCAGAGGCAGGATGTCAGTATGGGGGTGCTTGATGGGCATGATGGTGCCACTGTGAGAGCAACCTGCTTACCTGGCAGAGGACAGAGTGGGCTCTGCGGGTGCACCTGGGACTCAATGGTGATGACGCCCTCGCGCTCCCGGCCCCAGCCCTCCTGGCTCTGGGCCCGCACTCGGAACACGTACGAGTGGTTGGGCAGAAGGTCTTCCACCACCACCGAAGTTTGGCTGGGGTTGGGGATGTCCAGCCGATGTAGCTCACCTGGAGGGGGGGTGAGGGTAGAATGTGGAGCAGCTTCCCTGCCATCCCCGGCCTCCATTCCCTGTGGGCTCAGGTTATGCCATCTTGTGTGACTGCCCAGATATGTGCCACTTCCCAGTTCCTAACAGGCCACTCAGGCCAGCCCTGGCTCCATGAGGTTTTATTAGACAAAACCTGATAGGGAATGATGAGAAGTCTGGGGAGATGGATAAGGCCCAGGAGACAGTAGCTGGTGGTGTGGTGGTGCACACTTGTAATAGCAGCACTCAGGAGGCTGAGGCAGGATCACTTAGAATTCAAGACCAGCCTGGACTATACAGTGGGACTTGGTCTCAAAAAAAACCCAAATAATTAAAAACAAAACAAAGGAGAGGGAGTGGGGAATGGTATGGTGGGAGAAGCCTCTCAGAATGGTGGGGTGGGACCTTTCATGCTTAAGGCACCCAGGTGGGTTCCCCAACTTGGCTAAGGTGCCTGCGTGTCCCCAGGCTCACCGCCGGTCAGCAGCTGGTATTCCACGCTGTAGCCCAGCAGCACGCGCTCACACTGTGGCTCCTGCCAGCTCACTTTCAGAGACGTGGGTCCCAGGGCCGAGAACACCAATCGGGTGGGAGTGTCAGGCACACCCCCGGGAGTGTCAGGCACACCACCCACGGCGCGGGAACCTGGAGAGGGAGGCTGCAGTCAGTGTGAGGGGCAGGGGCTGGAGTTCCTGGGTGGAGTCGCTCTGCCCTGAGCCTCCCTTGCTTGGCTGGCCTCTCGGCACACAGGCTGCTGACTGGGCCGCACGCTCACCCCACAACACCCTGCCTAGGCTCCCCAGTGTCCTCAGTGGGCCCAGCCTGTGCAGAGAGAGGGTGAGCACCGAGGACCTGCCAGCCCTGCCCCTGCCCCTTCTGGCTGGCCCTCTCCTTGCCCCTGCCCGGCCCAGTGCCCCAGCATGGCAGAGGCTGCATTAAGCGTCAGCGCTGATGAGGACGGGCAGTGGTTAGCTCCTGGCGTGGGGAGGGAGGGCTGTGAATGGAATATGGCTGTGGTGCTGGTTGGGTGGGCTGTGATGGGTGGCCAGGTGATGCGGAGCGTGGTGGAGGGTAGCCATGAGGACACAAGGTGATGGCCGTTCCTATACTACCTGGGCCCCAGGAGGGCACTGCCGGCTGCCCAGCCAGGATTATGGAATCTCGAGAGCCCCTGGCAGGGGGGACCCCCTTCATTTGAGCCCGACTCCAGGACCCCAGGGCCCAGGACAGCGGAAGCCTGCTCCTCCCTTCTTCCCAGATGGGAGGGAGGCCTAGGGCAGGACAAAAGAAGTGTGAGAGGGCAGGGAGGTCACGCAGCTGGGTATGCTGGAGGTGGGCAGTGGGCGTGGGGGGCCGGGTGGCGGGAGGCGGGAAGGTGGGGGAGGCAGGGCTGCCAGGAGTCACTCACCCTGGGAGGATAGGGACGTGAGGGTGGAGTAGTCCCGGGGCAGGGTGCCGGAGTGCGAGTGCTCTGTGCGCGTCAGCGAGTGGTAGTCCCTCGTGAGGGTGGAGGATGTGCTCAGTATGCGAGGGGACAGATGTGGGCTTAGATGGGTGCCGTAGGCAGCATTGGCCACCGTCATCCTGTGCAGGGAGTTGGCGCTGCCCGGGAAGGCAAAGTCCATGCGGCCGTTCACCAGGTGCTCTGCAGGGGAGAGGTCAGTCAGGGAGGCCCGCAGCGGCCCTGGGTCTTCGGGCTGGGGATCCCGAGGTGCCCTGACCTTTCGGGAGCCTTGGAGTGAACACAGCGAGGCTCCAACTGCCAGCGGGGAGACCCTAAGTCCTCTGATCCCATGGGAGAACCAAACAGCAGGCTCCAGCTGGGGGACCCTCCTGCATCAGCCGTCTTGGGGGGAGCCCAGAGCCTATCCCCTGGACACAGCAGGCTGCTCTGGGGTGCCCCCCAGTACTGGGGCATAAAGCCAGTAGTCCCCTATCACTGAGCTACATCTTCCACCCTACCCCTTCTTTTTGAGATATGATCTCGCTTGTAGTCCAGGCAGGATTCAAACTTGAGGTCCTCCTGCTTCAGTCTCCCTCAGTGCGGTAATTAAATGCACCACCACACCCGGAAGGCTGCTTAAGTTGTATGCCCCCAGACAGTCAATCACTGTCTTGGGGGTCACTGCCCCATCCTGCCTCAGGAAGACTTTGGGTTCTCAAGGCCTGCCTGGTGCTGTTACAGGGGCCCTGGCCATTCAGCGTACCCTGATGGCCGGCCCGCCCAAGTGGGGCAGTGGGGCAATGGGTGAGCCTCCCGTGAGCGGTCACCTCCGGGGTGCCGGGGTATCGCCTCACGGGCCCAGCTGCCACCCTCCCCGTCCACGACCCCCACGGCGCCGCAGCCGTCGTCGTCGGAGCGCCCGCTGCTGGCCGACAGGCGCGGGATAAGCTCCGGAGGCAGCTGCCACGTGACGCGCCGCAGGTCCAGCTCCTCCCCCAGCAGGGGCTCGAACTTCCAGCTGCCGCCTTGGGAACAACGAAGGACCGCGTTGTCCTCCCGGCTCTCTGGTGACTCGGAGCCCGGCGGCCGGAGAGACAAGAGACCCTCACCTGCTCGAGGCCTTGCGGATAAACGGGCCCAACTGTGGCCACAGCCCGAGGGGAATGGCCCAGCACCAACCAGGCCTTTCCTTTTGTTACCTAAACGCGCTCAACTTTTTGGCTGTTCAGCTAATTACCAAGTCCCTGCCTGCCTCCAAGGACAGCTCCAGGAGCGCCAGCTGCCACTGAGCTGGGGCTCCGGCCCTTAAGAGGCTCAGACCCAGCCGGGTGTGGTGGCACACACCTTTAATCCTAGCACTCAGGAGGCTGAGGCAGGAGGATCCTTGTGAGTTCAAAGCCAAGGCCGGTTTGGGCTACCAAGTGAGCACAAGGTCAGCCTGAACTGCATAATGAGACCCTGCCCCAAAAAATTAGTGCTGGGAGTTTAGCTCAGTGGCTTCAGCACCTGCCTGGCAGGTGTGAGGTGGTGAGTTTGATCCCTGGTACCCTCCCAAGAAAAACATGCTCTGGAGGATTTTCCACTTTGGGCATTGTGACTAGCATCACATTTTACAGGTTAGAAAACTGAAGCACACACACAAAAAATAATAATAATAAATAAAAATAAAAAGGCAGCACAGAGAAACTAACTGATTCACGCAGTGCCATAGCGGCACTAGTAATAAACATGCGTCCTCAGGAGTCCCAGTTTGCACACCACACTGCTGGGGAATCAAACGGGGAGGGACAGAGCCAACATCGCAGCCGCCTCCGCTCTGTCCCTGCTTGAGTTGGCCTGGGGAGGTGGCCTGAGTGTCTTGATTCCAAGGCACAGCCGGGGAACTTTCAGGTCCAGTGTCCACAAACTCAGATGCACGCGTGTGGACCTGTGTTCATTTGCCTCCAGGCAGATGTCTGCATGTCCTCATACATGGACGTGCACAATTGCCTGTGGCCACTTTGGCTTTGTCCCCTCTGCACACCTGTGTTTGAGGCTGAGGGGGGACTTCTTGCCTTGAGGTCCCTGCCTGGCAGCTGCCAACCCCTTTGTTCTCTGGCCACCAGGGACAACCCTCTGTGCGCCTAGAACCTGCACCTTCCTCTCGCGGAGCCCACTCACCAGTGTCGTCTGAGACGCTGGGCCTCTGGCTGCCAACCGGGGAGCGAAGGACGTCGTCGCTGTACATGAGGAAGCTTTCGTAGTCTTCCCCACCCTGGGCATCCACAATGGGGATATCTGGGATGATGGGGACTGCAGGGTGGGAGGAGGTGAGCCAGGGGCCTGTGTGGCCTCCTGCCCCCTACCTGCCTTGCCCATTGCCATCCACTACTCACTAGACATGGGCCGCTTGGGCTGGGTGGCCAGGTTAATGATGGCCTCACGCTCAGGGCCCCAGCCTGCCCCATTTCGGGCCTTCACTGTGTAGCGGTAGGGCTGGGATTCTCGAAGGTTCTCGATGAGTAGCATCCGGTTCTTGGGGCTGTCCACCAGCACCTTCTTCATGGGCCCAATGGGTCCTGGGGGAGGGAGAGTACTTCAGAGGGGTCCCCCAGGTTCCAACCTTGTCCTAACCCCACCCCTGACCTAGCAGGACTGCTGTACTACCCTAATCTATACCTGGAGGCAACAGGGAGCCAGCTGGGAACTCCTGCCACCTGCCCAGCCCTTATGACCCAAGTGTGACTGGCTACCAACAGCCACCAACTCAGCAAAGGACTCCTTGCAAAGTGCGTGCCAAGGCCAGCACTAGGGGCATGGTGACTCTGCTGTGACCTCTACTGATCAGCAAGTGGTCCTGCATCCAAGATGCCTGCAGGACAAGGACCTCCCCACCCAGTGCTTAGGGTGACAGCCCAGCCCCAAATGCCATGCTAGGGCAGAGATGGAGGCAATGATAGCTGTCCCATGCTGGCCTTGCACTGTGTCCACAGTAGCTAGGGTGGGAGGAGATTCAGGGTTGGCAGGATGACGTTGGCAGACAGACTGGGGGGTGCTCCCAGTATAGGCCATGACAGCAAGGCCTCAGCAGGAGGAGCCATGGGCTGGAACATCAGTGATGACCTTTCACTGGGCCACAAGCCATTCCTGGGGTCAAATAGGTCAGGGGGACTTTCCAACTGTGATCCATGAGTAGACTAAATGTAAGCTCAGATCAAGTCAACAGTGTCACATAGCTGTTGAGAAGGTATGATTGAACGGTTAATAAAAAGTGACCAGGCAGGCTGAGGCAGGAGGATCATTGTGAGTTCGAGACCAGCTTGGGCTGCAAAGTGAGTTCAAGGCCAGCCTGAACTACATAGCAAGACCTGTCTCAAAAACTAGGGCCAGGGATTTAGCTCAGCGGCCTAAGCACCTGCCTGGAAGGCACAATGTTGTGAGTTCGATCCCTGGTACCAAACAACAAAAAGTGACCAGGCAGCCCCATCTCCCTCCTAAAAGTCCTGCTGTTCTCTGCTCTGTTAGGTTACCATGTTGGGGTCCACAGGTGATGTGAGGGGGTCAGCTCTCCATCCCTGGGACTGACACTGAAGAGGTGACGGTGTGTGGAAGTCCTTACACCTGGTGAGATAGGCACTTTCTCATCTCGACAGCTGCAGGAGTCATCTAACCTTGCCTCCCTTCCAGGACTGGCAGAAAAATAACAGCCTTGCCCAAGACTGTCAGATAAAATGGATAAAGTATCCTGAAAAATGTTGATCTCAAATTCAGGGTATGCTGTGTTTTTGTGACACAAGGGATTAAAGCCCAGGGCCTTAAATATGCTAGACCTGAGCTCTACCACTAAGCTATATCCTCAGCCCTTTTTATTTCATACTATTTGGTAGTAATGGGGATTCTTTTTTCCAGCCCCAGATTTTTATTTTTTAAAAATTATTATCATTATTATTATTATATTATTATTTATTATTTTGGTACCAGGGATTGAACTCACAACCTTGTTCCTGCCAGGCAGGTGCTTACACTACTGAGCTAAATCCCTGGCCCTGTTTTTGGAGACAGGGTCTCACTATGCAGTTCAGGCTGGCCTTGAACTCACTTTGTAGCCCAGGCTGGTCTCAAACTCGCCATGGTCCTCCTGTCTCAGCCTCCAGAGTGCTGGGATTAAAGGTGTGCACCACCATGCTCGGCTTTCCAGTCCCAGATTTTGAACCCAGAGCCTTTGCACTAAGCTGCATTCATCAGATCTATCTTTCTCTCTCTCTCTCTCTCTCTCTCTCTCTCGCTCTCTCTCTCTCCCTCTCTCTCTCTCTCTCTTTCTTTCTTTCTTTCTGTCCAGGCTGGGTTTGAACTTGGTGATTCTCCTGCCTCTGCCTCTTGGAGTGCAGAGATCACAGATGCACACCACGTGCCCAACCCATCCTGTGTTTTGTTTCATTTTGGGAAGGCATCTGGCTTCATTGCCCAGGCTGGTCTGGGTCTCAAATTCTTGGGCTCAAGTGATCCTCCTTACTCACATTGTGGTTTTTTTTTTTTTTTTTTTTTTTTTTTTTTTTTTTTTTTTTTTTTTTTTTTTTTTTTTTTTTTTTTTTTTTTTTTTTTTTTTTTTTTTTTTTTTTTTTTTTTTTTTTTTTTTTTTTTGTGGCACTGGGGATTGAACTCATGACCTCATGCCTGCCAGACAGGCGCTTAAGCCACTGAGGCAAACTCCAGGCCCTAGTTTTTTGAGGCAGGCTCGTACTATGTAGCTCAGGCCGGTCTTGCGCTTGTGTTGTAGCCCAAGCTGGCATCCAACTCACAATGCTCCACCTACCTCAGCCTCCCAAGTGCTGGGATTAAAGGCGTGCGCCACCACGCCCGGCTTGTGTTTTTATTTGTTAAACCTAGCAACTATGCTCTAATCCTAAAAGAACTGAGATGAGCCACCCTGATGACTTGCACAGGAAGGACACCTGGGACTGTCACCTCTGTGCACACTGTATAACCCTAGCTGACGTAAAGCCTCACAATGCCTCAGGCTATCCACTGACCAGAAGGATGGGACTCAAGTGCCCGGGAGTGACCTGGGGCCCCAGACATGCTCTTTGGCCCTTTCCTGCAGGGCTGCTGCCGCTGGGGCTGGGAAGGGCCCCTTCCTTACTGTTGTCTTCATTCACCAGGCCATAGCAGACTTCATAAGCTGTGATCTCGCCATTGGTCTCAGCCGGCTCGGCCCAGCTCAGCTGGGTCACCGTGGAAGAGACGACATTGAAGGCCAGACGCCCGGGCTCGCTGGGTACTGGGGAGAGCCAGAAAGGGCACTGTCAGCAGCAGGGGCAGGAGCGGGAGGCAGGGCATACAGGCATTGGGGTGGCAGGATGAATGGAAGAACAGGGCAAGGCCTCACCTTCCTGGTGGGTGCGGCAGGATGCCAGGGAGCTGTAGGGCCCCTCGCCTTGTGCCCCATAGGCGCACACTTTCATCTCATAGTCACAGTATGGGTACAGGTTGGTGAGCTCCACTGAGGGTACCTTGCTGTCGAGCAGATGGGCTTCAGACTCAGAGTCACCCTGGATCCAGTACTTCACCTGCTCCGGAGTGGGGGACTGGTCAGTGGGGAGTGGCAGGCACCAAAGTCACTCACCCTTCCACTGAACCCTTGCTGTGTTGTTCCCTGAACAGAGGTGGAACACTGAGGCCACAGGGGTTTGTACAGCAGAGCTGGGGCAGAGCAAGGAGGTCTCAAAGGGGAGCGGGGGCTCCTTCCAGGAAGGAGGAAAAAATATCTGAAATACTCAAGAATGGGTCTTCCCTCTTCCCTGGGCACACATGCGGTGTCCTTCTGTTTGCGTGTGTTTAGACCTACTGGTTCCGAGCATGCCCCCCTCCCTCAGGGCACCCCGCGTCTCCCGTGGGTGCTGAGTGCTTGACCTCCCTGTCCACCTGTGATGGCTCACGGCCCCCACCTTACCCTGTACCCCATCGGTTTGCCGGGTGGGGGCAGCCAGTTGAAGTTGATCTTCCGGGACCCAGCAGCCTTGGCATTGGGGTTTTGTGGGGCACCCAGGTCCCCGTGGGGGGGTGGCGGTGATGACAGCATCGGACTAATGAGGCTCCGGTCCAGCTCATCTAGTGCAGTGAAGGTGAATCTTTTAGAACTTTCAGTGATACAAATGGCCTGCTGTGGCATGCATGGCATAGGTTTGCCACCACTGATCTAGTGGGTCACGGCAGTGTGGGCCAGCCAGCTCTGAGGTCCAGTCACCACCAAGGGCATCAGAGACTCCGTTCACACTCTGGGTCCCCTCGCCCGGAGATGGTGAGCCCTGGCCACCAGCTTCTGTGCCGGGGGTGAGTGCAGAGGAATGAGAAAGTGGAGCGGATCCACCAGACCCTCTTTCTCCCTTGGTAGCCGAAAGCACATTCCACACAGGACATCTGCGTGCTGGTTTCTCCCCTCCTCCCATCAGGCCTGCCTTAGAGGTGGGCTCCAGACACCGGCCCGCCGGGGGCTAGCGCTGAGGGGAACTAACGTCCAGGAACGCATGCATGAGATCAAAGGGCGGGGGCCTAGGGGGACTTCAGGCTGCGTGGGCACATGATCTCAGCCTCTCTAAGCGTAGGGTTGTCAGCTAAAGTACAGTTACCTTTGAACTTCAATAAACAACAAATGGGTTTTTTTAGGATAAGTGTGCCTCGTATGGCAAGAGCATACTCATTCTACCATGTGCTTGCTGTTTATGTGAAAGTCACGCTTGTGCTTGCATCTGGTGGCGCCAGCTGAGAAGCCCCAGCCTCCTTCTCTATGTGCTGTGCCCACCTCAGGCCCTGCCCACCTCGGTCCCCGATGACGACGGTGGTGGTGTGGTGCTGGCCCAGGCGGGCACCGAACTTGGGGTTGCTGAGTTGGATGTGGAAGCGGCGGATCTGGTGGCCCCGCAGGAGGGAGTCCATTTCCTGCAGCTCCAGGAGCTTCACCTGCAGCTCCTTCCGGGTCTCCCCAGGGTGGAAGAGCAGCTCACCCTCCACTGGGATGTAGTCCTGTGACAGAAAGGGTCAGGGTCAGACCAGGGCTGGGGAGGAGGTGGCTCTGGAGTTAGAGCCTTCCAGGCTAGGCGTGGTGGCACATGCCTGTAATTCCAGCACTTGGGAGACTGAGGCAGGAGGATTGCTGCAAATTCAAGACCAGCCTGAGCTGCATAGTGAGTTCAAGTCCAGCCTGGACTACATAAGAAGACTGTTCCAACTCCCCCTGCCCGAAATAAAAGGCCTTCTGGGGGGATGAACAGAGTCATGGGCAAACCCACATGGTACCCAGAGTCCATCTCAGACTGTCACATGTAGCCAAAAACTGGTTCACGTTAGCACTTTCTGGAAGTCAAGCCATTTATTGTTATTATTATTATTGCACTACTGGGGGAATGAATCCAGGGTATTTCCACTAAGCTTTAGCCTCAGCCCTTTATTTTTTTTGAGACAGGATCTTGCTAAGTTACCCAGACTGGGCTCAAACTTGCAATCCTCCTGCCTCAGCCTGCCAGAGTGCTGGGATTACAGGCATGCATCACCACACCTGGCCATTATTATTGTTGTTATTATTTTGCTTATTTGATACAGTGTCACTGTCTAGGCTGGCCTTGAACTCATTATGTAGCCCAGACTGTCTTTCAACATGAAATCTTCCTGCCTCAGCCTGCCAAGTGCTGTGATTACAGGCATGCACCACCATGTCCAGCTAAGCACTTTAAATATTAACTTAATCTTCACAACTGTTATGAAGCAGAGGTTTTACTGTTCCATTTTGCAGATGAGAAAACCAACCTCTGCAGGGCATTAAGGAACTTGGCCAAATTCATATAAGTTGTAGCAGAGACACAGGGATGCTCCACAGAGTCCCACACAGGAGCACTGGGCAGCTGTGATTTGCAGGCGGTACCTAGGAGGGGAATCTGTCCCCATACTGTGGCTCTGAAACCTGTGATCCTGCCCAGCTTCAGTCCCTACTTGCTAGGTGGGAAGACTCCATATGGTTAGATTTCCTTTTGGAATATCCCGGAGCTTGCCTGGCTTCTTTAAATGTGAGAGCGCGTGCGTGCGTATGTGCGCACACGTATGCGAGTGGTTATTAACTCCAAATGGGAGGAAAAGGCCTTCTCACAGATGACCACGAGGTGGCGCTTCAAACCAACATTTCAGTTCTGGGCACTCCCAGCTCGGCAGTCTAACCCAGCGCTGGAAGGGAGGGCCACAGGTAGAAGAGGCTGTCTGCGAGTGACTGACGTGGACACTTAAAAATGTCAACCTTGAGAAAGCCAAAGCCAGGGAACTGTTCTAGGTCAAAGGAGATAAAGGCACAGGACAACAAAATGCAACTCCAGAATGCTGATTAATTTTCAGATACGGGAAGAAGCCACTAAGGACATTATTATTCTGAATGAAGGGATCTGCACATGAAGGAATCAGTGATTTGAACTAGTGCAACCAATGTGAAACTGCTTCAGTTTGGTACTTACATGTAGCTACATGTGGAAATGAGTGAGCAGAAGGGCTTTGCAGTTGTGGCAAACCTATGGCAAGAGTGCCACCGCAGGCTGTTTGTCATTTTTTGTTTTGTTTTGTTTTTTTGGGACAGGGTTTTACTATGTAGTCCATGTTGGCCTTCAATTTGCAGTGATCTGCCTGCCTCAGCCTCCCAAGTGCTGGAATTACAGGCCCATGCCACCACACCCAGCCTTTTTTTTGAGACAGGGTCTCACTATGTAGCCCAGGCTGGCCTTGAACTCACTTATGTAGCCAAGGTAGATCTCAAACTCATGGTGATCCTCCTGCCTCAGCCTCCCAAGTGCCAGGATTACATGTGTGTGCCTCCATGCCCAGCCTAAATATTTTTCTAAATGTTAAGTACTCAGGTTTTGTTTTGTATTTGCAGGGATTGAACCCAGGGCCTCTTGCATGCTAGGCAAATGTTCTATCACTGAGCTACATCCGCAGCCCCTCTAACATCTTTAGGAAAGCATAACAGGGTAGCTAGCCTCCCTTATATAACAAGGCAAAATCAGTAGGATTTATGGACAAATATGGACAAGTTTTTCATTGGAATTTTTACTGGGAGTATTGAAATAATGATGAGAATGTTTTCCACCAATAACACAAAGTACAGAAAGCTGGGGTGTGGCCAGGGTGCTTGTGGTGCCCCCATGTCCAGCGATTTTTGTTTTTAAAATTTGCAGCACCTGCCTGACAAGCACAAGGTCCTGAGTTCAATTCCTGGTACCAAAAGTTGGGAATAAATTCAGAATTAAAAACAAAACCAAGGGCTGGGGATTTAGCTCAGTGGCATAAGCGCCTTTCTGGCAAGTGTGAAGTCGTGAGTTCGATCCCTGGTACTAAAAAAGGAAGAAAAAAAAACCAAAACAAAACACAAAACCAAAAACCTTATAGGCAAAACCAAGTATGCTGCTGGGTGTGGCGGCACATGCCTGTAATCCCAGCACTAGGGAAGCTGAGGCAGGAGGATTGTTGCAAGTTTGAGACCAGCCTGGGCTACAAAGTGAGCTCAAGGCCAGACTGAACTACATAGTGAGACCCTGTCTCAACAAAAAAAAAAAAAAAAAAAAAAAAAAATCATGTATGTCTACCACTGGGTTTTGGTTCTTCCTGACGTGGGGCCTCTACCATGATGGGGGTATCAGTTCTGGCCATGACCCTGCCTGGAAGGGCACTGGCCCAGGGGAGAACCGACAGTGACAGCTGGGAGACCGAGGCACACGAGCTCTATGGTTCTGGCTCTGGAAGCCCGAGGCCCCAGGTCAGCGTGCAGGGGGCCACTTCTCTAGGAAAGGCCTGGCAGCCCTGGTAGGTCCCAGGCCATGGAGGGAGGACAGGAATGGTCTGGACAGTTCTCTGGCCCATCCAGGAGGAAGTAGCTCTCTTGGCCCGAGTCCCTGGCAGCAATGGGATCTCACCCAAGGTGTCACTGGCACTGAGACCTCCTTTCCAAAGATGGCAGGGACAGGGGGGCATGTCTTTAGGAGGCCCGCCGGGGGGCACCACCAGCATCCAGGGACTCGGGCAGCTGCCACATGCGTTCTGCCCTAGGAACCAGTGTCCCACCCTCGACTCCATACAGATCCTTACCCGGTTGGCCTGTGCCGTGTTGTCCTGTGTGCGGTAGGAGACCTGGGACTTGCCGTTATCCAGGATGCGCCGGACGACAGGAATGCGGGCCACTTGCTCGCTGTGGCTCACCTGGTACTTGGGCTGGTCAAAGGACACCACCCCACTGGCTGCAAGGAGCCGGGGTGTCATTTGGCAGTCCTGGCCTCAGGCCCCTCCCAGCTCCTACCCTTCTTCTAGCCCAGCCCAGACTCTAGCAGCCTCCTTGTTAAGCCAGCTCCACCACCCAAGGAGGGCAGAGGAATGGGATAGGACAGTTTCCCAGAAAGAGGTGAAGGGTTGGCAGAGATAGGAACCAAGAGAGAGCCCTGAAACTTAGGGCCAGAAACAGAGCAGGCCCAGAGGGTTCCAGAGTTGGGTGGGAAGAAGGCTCAGGGGCCAAAGGGGCCCCCTAGATGCAGGAAGGACCATCCTCAGCATCTGGGCATCCATGGTGCAGTGCCTGAGCCTGCCTCTGCATGGAGGGATGGGGGGCTGCTGATGCCCATGCCGACTGAGTCTCTCACTGACTGACTACTTAGCAGGTGCTGTGCAGAGAGAGGCCTGTATGCAATTTACAAATGGGGGATCTAAGGTTACCGAGGTTTAGGGACAGGTCTTGTCTATATGGCCAGGTCCCACTTATAGTTGTGGCTATCGGGGTAACAATTCGTACAGACCCCCGCTTTGTGCCTCCCTGCCAATGCCGTCCTGACCCACCTTGCTCCTTGATGATGGTGATGTTTACCAAGCGCCGACCGAGGGTGGCAGTGCCCACGGGCACGTCGATGGCCTCCACCAGCAGCTGTTTCTCGTCATCATCCTCAGGCCGGATGAAGAGGGGCACGCGCACGTCCACCAGCTCCACGCCCTCCTGGAATTCCACCATGCCTCGGGCATCTGTGGGGGGTCAGGCGTGGGTTTCGGAGCCACACAGTGAAAGAGTAAGGGGGCGATGCAGGGAGGCTGCCCACCTACCCTGCTCGGCAGTGAGGGTGTAGTAGCCAGGAGCCACTTTGAGCTCGTGGAAAGTCCCCTGGTTCACCTGCTTCTCTGTCAGCTTCAGCAGGGCCTGCTTGGCCGAGCGGGGTGCCATCAGCACTGTGTCCATGATGGTATGGTCCTGCCTGGGTCAGGGAGGGTGGTCTGGGTGGAGGAGATTGTCAGCCTGCCATCTACCCTGGCCTGTGCCTCTTCCTATCATCCTCTCCCCAGCAGGGATAAAACGTGACGTAGTAAGAGTGCAGGGTCTTCAGAGCCAGGCACTGCCTGCTGGCCCTGGGACCCTCACACAGCCTCGGCATCCTCATCCAGGAGACAGGCTACCCTGAGCACTCCCCAGCAAGGGGTGGCTATGTGAGAACTGAACACAGGACAGCCAAGGTGCTGGGGGTGGTTGCTCAAGATAAGATGCCAGCTGGATGTGGTGGCACAGGCCTGCAATCCCAGCACGAGGGAGGCTGAGGCAGGAGAAGTACTGAGTTTGAGGCCAGCCTGGGCTACCAAGTGAGTTCAAGTCCAGCCTGAACGGTACAGTGAGACCCTGTCTTTAAAAAAAAAAAAAAAAAAAAGCCCTGTTGGCTTCAAATCCAGGCTGTGTGCTTGGTTTTTTTTGGAGTGATGGGGACCAGAGCTCACGTGTAACAGGCAAGTGCCCCTCCACAGAGCTACATACCAGCCTACAGCCCTGGATCAGGGTTTGTTTGTTTGTTGTTTTTGTGCTGGGGAATGAACCCAGAGACTTCACACTGAACTACATCCCCAGCTCTCTTCAATTTTTAGTACTTGTTTATTTATCTTTTTGGTTTTTTGAGACATGATTTCACTATGTAATTCAGGTTGACCTTGAACTCACTATGTAGCCCACGCTGGCCTTGAACTCACAGTGATTCTCCTGCCTCAGCCTCCTGAGTGCTGGGATTACAGGTGTGTGCAATCATGCCTGGCTAATTTTTAAAAATTTTATGAGACAGGGTCTCATCAAATTGCTTATTTTCCCAAGCTGGGCTCAATTCTCCTGCCTCAGTCTCCCAGAGGGCTGAGATTATAGGCGAGTCCCAAGGCTGGCTGTTGATCTTGCTAGCTGGGTAACTTTGGGCAAGTTACTTAAGATGTCTGAGCTTCAGTTTCCTCATCTGTCCAATGGGAATGGCAATGGCACCTCCCTCACAGGGCTGGTACCGAGAGAGCTGGGTAGGACCCTTAGCACAGTGCCGGGCCCACTACAAGCGCTCGGCAGTGCTGTTGAACCCCACCCTCTGATGGCGCCATGCTGCTGCTCTCCTGCAGTCTTTGCAGGGCCCCCCTCCAACTCTCCCACCAAAGGCCAGGGCTCAGGGGAGGAACTGGGCATGGAGCTGTGTGACCTGCCAGCCACTGTGAATGTCTCACAGCCCTAGGTGCTGGTGGTGTGAGGTGGGTGTGGCCAGCAGGAGGGCAGGTACCACCTGGCCAGAGGCTGCTTCTCGGGGAGTGTGGCCCTTCCGTGTTTGTTGAGAGTGGCCCAAGGAAGGTCCCCTGCCATGACCCCCTCATCCAATCGGATGGAGACAGGGTGGAGCTGGACCAATGGGGCTGGGGCTGGGGCTGGGGGTGGGGGCAGGAAGTGCGCCTGGCCCACCTGAGTGTCTTCAACTCACTTTTTCCCAGCGTTGGGCTGTTGTCTGTGGGGACAAAGAAGGCATTATGAGCCGGACAGTCCCTGGGGTGGGGGCATGATCCGCCTGGGACTTGAGCTCCTAAGGTTGTCCACAGACCCTGGCTGCCCCCGCCCAATCTGGGGCACCGTGGGACTCACCGGAACTTTGTCTGCTGGAGCTTGTGGTCCCCAGTGATATGTCTGTATACCTCGTTCAACTGCCAGGCAAAGCGGGGGTGGTGAGGCTGTCGGGTCCCCTGGGCCAGCCCTGGGGCCGGGTCCCAAGACTCAGGCTGGCCCCGTGGCAGGGACTGTCCAAAGGGCCCTTTGGCTGCCTAGGAAAGTCTAGGTCCCCCAGCTGCGGTCCTCCAATCTCCCACCCCGCTGCCCCTGCGCCCATCTCCTGAGCCCCAGTTCAGCCTCCTGGGTCCTCACATTCTCTTCCACCTCCTGGCGCAGCTGGTCGCATTCTCGAGTGCCGGGCTTCAACAGGTTCTCAGTGCAGAGGCGGGCAAGGCGCAGGGACAGCCCATAGGGCACTAGGGGCAGGCAGGAGAGATGGATGTCATCAGCCCCCGCATGGTGGCCCCCATAGAGCATCCCTCCAGCAGCCATGCTAGGACAGGGTGGGGGGACAGCTGGCCACCTGGGTGCAGCAGGCACAGCCCACCCAGGCCTGGGGCTTGCAGTGCCACCAGGAAGAGGCAGAAGTGGCTGAGGCCTGCCTGGACCCAACACACAGAGTAAACAGGGATAGTGAGGACCCAAGGTGGAGCTGCCCTGGCCCTCACCCAGCTCCGCGGGGTTGGTGCTGGCAGCGTGGGTGGCAAAGCCAGGCCGCTGTACGTTGTTGGTGATCTTCCAGCGGACCATGTCGCGCCCCTTGAGGTTCCCGTTGCGCAGCATGGGTGTGTCCAGGTGGTCCGAGGCCATCAGGTTCTCCCGCAGCATGTAGTGGTCTTCCTTGAAGCCCACCATGTGGCCTGTGGGGAAGGGTCTTCAGCACAGGCCCCTCTGGAGCCTTACCCAGCCACACTCAGGACCCAACCCCCACTGCCCCTCCCTGGGTCGGCCCATACCTCTACTACAGCAAGGGAGAAGAGCCAGGCAGGCCTAGGAGACAAGGGGGTGGGGTGAGGGCTGGGGCAGCTGCCCCTCGCCAGGTGGGCTCCTCCAGTCACCCCCCATTCCTGCAGATTCCCTGCAGTCAAAGGCTCTGAGAAGTCTACCAGAGAAGAAATCTGTTTCTCAAACATATTTGGATACGGAACTCCCTTGCATGTAACGCACACGAATATTTCACCACACTGGAGGTCAGCTCAGCCAGCAGCCTATGTCCCTGCAGTGTGGCCGTCTGTGTTATGCATCCTCCGTCCTCCATGCTCTCCAGTCTCTGACCTCCCCAGCTAGGCTGACAGCACCTGGCGGACAGCTTCTGCCTTCCCTACTGTGGCTCCCAGGCCCTTGGCAGGAGGGTGGCCCCAGGAAAGGGATCCTGGGGTCCAGTCTGCTGATGACTGGTGGAGGAGAGAGGGGCTAGGGCAAGAGGCACAAGAGCTGGGGCCTCTTATGACAACTTGTATATATCACCTATTCCTTTGAGCCTCAGTTTCTCCATCTGTCACAGAGGAGCCACTGACCTGATAGGGTGACCATAAGGAGAAAATGAAGTTGTGTAGACACACAATGCTGTGACACCACGGAGAGCCACACTGAGCTGAGGGAAGAGTTGGACCCAGCAACAGAGATTGCTCTGCAAGTTGGGGCTCTAAGATTCCTAGGAGTCCTGGAAAATTCATAGGTTTCTTCACGGCTGCTGTCACTTAGGAGTGATGTGGGGCTCAGGGCTGGGTTAGCTAAGTCTTCAGGAGCCAGGATCAGGAAGGGAAGAAATACGCCTGGGCTTAAATTGGTGTTTAGTAGCCAGGTGTTGTGCCATATATGTGCCTATAACACCAGCACTTTGAGAGGCTGAGGCAGGAGGATTGAACATTTGGGTCCAGCCTGGGCCACTTAGTAAGGGCCTGTCTCAACATAAAAACTGATTTTGAAACAGGCTGGGTCCTGGTAACGTAACTCAGTGCGAAGGCCCTGGGTTCAGTCCCTATTACTGAAAGAAAAAGAAAAGTGTATTCCAGCTCCTTTCTGAGAACTTTCCCTAATTTAACTCATTTAAATCCTTGGTTGGAGGAGAGGCTTCAAACTATCATTTTCTGAAGTCAGGTTTACTAGTTCTACAGATGAGGAAGTTGAGGCATGGAAAGATTACACAAACTGCTCAAGGTCACACCGTTGGGACCAGCATCCAGGGAGTCTGTCTCCCTGGACTCCAGGCCCAGCATGGTCCATGACGGGGAGTCCTGAGGGGTGGGGACCGGAGCTCACCCTGCAGCAGGCGCAGTATTTCCAGCACAGCAGCAGCAGCAGCGGCACCAGGAGCAGCAGGAGGGGGATGAGCACCAAGAGCCACCAGAAGTTGTGGGGAGGGCAGTCTGGGGGGAGAAGAGGAGGAGGTGGCTGTTCCCTCCCAGCTCTCACAGCCCCCCCTCCCCCGGGGCTCCTCGTACCCACCGTACCCACCGCCAGCTCACCCTTCTTCCGGTGCACCAGCACGGTGCTGTTGGGCCCAGGGACGCCGTCGCCCTCCACCGTGTAGCTGTAGGTGCAGTCGTCGTCCTCGTCCCGGAAGGAGCAGTACTCCACCACCTCCTCCGCTGCGTCCATAGATGGTCAGCAGGGCACCCCACCCAGGACCCCAGAGCTGGGGAGACACCCCCTTCTCTGGGCCTGCTCTGCCTAGGGCTGGCCTGGCAGAACCAAACCTGCAAATCGATTTTCCCCACTTCCCTGACTGGGGCATCATCGGGAGTCTTTGGTGTCTAGCCAATGTGTCTGACCTAGAGGAGGCTTTGTACCCACAGACCTACTGTGTGCCCTGTCTGGGCCTGTGCCTCTGCTGTGGTCATGTCCCTGCCCACACCAGGGGGGCCCTCCCCAGGCTTCTGTTCCTTACGCAGCTGTGTGCCCCCTACCAAACTATGTGCCCACTGCCTTAGTTCCGTGCCTCTTGCCCAGACCTTTTCCTTGTGGTAGAGATTGAAGAGGGATTTGGTACAGAGATTGAATTCAGGGATTTGGTACAGGGCTATATCCTCAACCTTTTTATTTTTTAGGTACTGGAAATTGAACTCAGAACCTTGTGCTTGCCAAGCAGGTGCTTATGCCACTGAGCTACATCCCTGGCCCTCCACAGCCATTTTTTTTTTTTTCCGACAACCATTTAAGTTTGTTTTTTTAAATTTTTTTTTTTTTTTTTTTTTTTGCGGCACTGGGGTTTGAACCCACAACCTCGCGCCTGCCAGGGCAGGCGCTTAAGGCACTGAGCCAAACTCCTGGCCCTGGTTTTTTGAGGCAGGGTCGCACTATGTAGCTCAGGCCGGCCTTGCGCTCACGTTGTAGCCCAAGCCAGCCTTGAACTCACAACGCTCCGCCTACTTCAGCCTCCCGAGGGCTGGGATTAAAGGCATATGTCACCACGCCCGGCTGTTTTTTTAAATTTTGAGACAGGATCTCACTAAGTTGCCCAGGCTGACCTTGAACTTGGGATACACCTGTCTCAGCCTCCCAGAGTGCTGAGATTGCAAGTGGGGACCACCATATTTGCCCATATTTTTTACCCCTTTACTGGGCCCAGTGTCCCCTCTCTGGATTCTGTGGCTCCTCCCTGTCCAGAATGTATGCTGGGAATGGTGGTATATGTCTGTAATTCCCTGCACTCAGGAGGATGAGGCAGGAGGATCACTGTTAAGTTTGAGGGCAGCCTGGGCTACATAGTGAGTTCGAGACCAGTCTGAACTACGCAGTGAGAGCATGTCTCAGGAAAAACAAAACAAAAACAGAATGTGTGATCTTCACTTGGATTGTGAGTCCCCTTCCCAGAACAGGGACACCCCTGCCTTGCTCTGATGGATTGTCACCCCACCCCTCCCAGTTCTCAGCATGCCAGCTCTGAGCCTCTGCCCTTACCTTTCTTAAGCTCATCCACTATCTTGATCTTGAAACTACACTCCTCACACCTCCGGCCCTTCTTCTCCCCAGTGCCCCAGGCCTGGCACTGCACACAGGACCGCAGGTCTTCACAGAGGCCCAGGCGGATCTGGGAGGGGAAGGAGGGGCGACAGGCACCATGTTGAGCAGACCCCCCAACCCCAGTCTCGTGTCCTTGGCCTCCTCCTCCATAGTACCAGGCTTAGCCCCGCCTTCCCATCCTGCCCTGAGCCTGGGCTGCCAACCCCGCACCCCAGCAATTCTGGCCTCACCGCTGAGTAGTTGATCTCGCAGGTGGTGTCCGTGTAGAGTGACTGCTGGTTGCAGTGACAGCGGCCACACTCGCAGTAGCCACGTCCATTACAGATGCCCTGCACCAGGAGGGGTCGACCAGTGAGCTGTTTGTGCCCCATCCCTGCCTACTTCTTTCCTCTTCTCTGTTGGTTTTCTTTTGACTGAGGAGGACCCCTCTGGTGCCCCACTCCCTGCCTCATGCCCACGCCTACCCCATTGCTGTCGATGCAGGTGGCATTGCTGAGGGGACAGTCACAGCCCCAGCCTGTCCAACCAGGCTCACACACACACTGGCCCATGAAGCAGCGTCCCCGGTCTGCAGGGCAGGGTAAGAGGGAGAGGAGAGCCACATTTGCACCTGCAGCCCAGGCCACCCACCTGCTAGGGAGGGCTGGTGGAGCCAAGGGCAGAAGTGATCCGTTCCTCACTCTCTTGGATTCTCCTTCCCTCCACACCTCCCCCTCCATCCTGCATTCTGCCTTCTACTCTGCAGCCAAAGTGATCATGCAAAACACGAATCCTAAACCAGGCGTGCTGGTGCACACCTTTAATCCCAGCACTGGGGAGGCTGAGGTAGGAGGAGCGTTGTGAGTTCCAGGCCGGCTTGGGCTACAACAAGAGCACAAGGCTGGCCTGAGCTACATAGTGCAATCCTGCCTCAAAAAACCAGGGCCGGGAGTTTGGCTCAGTGGCTTAAGCGCCTGTTTGGCAGGTGCGAGGTTCTGAGTTCAATCCCCAGTGCCACACACACACACACAAAAAAAAAAAGAAAATGGGGGACAAGCACAGATCTGAGTAGATGGAGAGAACCTCAAGGGAGTTAGAGCCTTAAAACAGGAGTGGGGGCTGGGAATGTAGCTAGTGGTACAGCACTTGCCTGGCATGCTTGAGACACTGGGTCCAATCTCCAGGATCACACACACATACACACAAATGCTATACTTAAAAAACAAATCAGGAAGGGAACTGTGATGCTGGCAGGGGCCTTGGGCATTGATGTCATAGATGAGGGAAGTGAGGTCCAGGTTGGGGCGGGACTTCCGGGAGGCACTCATGGCCGTGGGAGTGGTGTCTGGCCTGCATGTGGGGATCCCGACTCCTAGCCTCGCCCTCCCAGCCCTGGCAGTGGACGTGAGCTCACCATTGCAGAGAAACCCGGAGGTTCGGGGGCACTGGAAGTTGTCATACTCGCAGAAGTGACCCTCGTAGCGGCCTTCACCATAGCACACACAGCGCCCACACTGGCACTCGCCATGGCCGGAGCATGGCTTGTCCTCGCCGTCCCTCACACAGGGCTGAGTGTCGCTCAGTGAGCCGGTGGAGCAGTTGCAGGTCTTGCCGATCCTGAGGAAGGAGCCGGCCACTTCCCCTCAGCCCTGGAGGAAGCCTGGGGTTTTGACTGTCCCATTTTACAGATGAGGAACTGAGGCTCTCGGAGGGCTGAGGAAGTCCAAGTCATGAAGACAGCGGTGGTTGCGCTAAGAGCCAAGCTCAGGGTCTGTTTACCTGCTTAGCATCTGTCCCTCCTTGCTGTTTCCCTCCTTAGAGTCATGACAGACCACTCAGTGTCTCACATCTTTGTCTGTTTCTGAGACAGACAGGGTCTCGGGGTCTCACTATGGTTTGATCCTTACTGAGTAGCTGTGATTACCAGTGTGCCCCACCAGATCTGGCCAGTGTCTTTACAATTTTACTGGCTGCACATGGTAGCACATGCTTGCAATCCCAGCACTCAGGAGACTAAGGCAGGATCACCATGAATTCAAGGTCAGCCTGAACTACATGCTAAGTCCCTGTCTCAAAAAAAAAAACCAAAACCACTGGGGTGTGGTGGCACATGCCTTTAATCCCAACACTCGGGAGGCTGAGGCAGGAGGATTGTTGTGAGTTTGAGACCACCCTGGGCTACGAAGTGAGTTCAAGGCCAGGCTGAACTGCATAGTCAGACCCTGTCTCCAAAAATAGGGTCGGAGATTTAGCTCAGTGGCCTAAGCAACTGCCTGGCAGGTTTGAGGTTGTGAGTTTGATCCCTGGTACCAAAAAAAACAGAAACCAAACCAAAACAAAAAAACCCAAAGTATGAAAGGCATAGCGTGAAAGGTAGATAAATCACCCTCCTAAACATCAAACCCCACCCTCAGCAGCCACCCCACCCCATCACAGTCCTTGCTCAGAGATATCCGGAGGTAATCTATATTTACATAGATACTCCTCATCCACATACAATGGGGTCATATTCCAATTAGTCCATTGCAAATTGAAAATAATAGTAAACTGACCATGCATTTAATACACCTAACCTGGCAAACATTATAGCCTAAATGAATACCTGAATGTGAATTGCTTGGGCATCATCATAAATCAAAAAATCCTAACTCAAAACCATCCTAAATGCTTTGAGCTGGATTCACCCAGCAATATGACCCCATCTATGACCTGCCACCCCATCCTCAGCTGCTGCACAAGGTGTACCCAAGGTCAGGACCCTGCAGGAGACCTCCTGGGGCTGGTTCCTGCCCCCACTCACCAGCCCTCATGGCACACACAGTGTCCGCACATGAAGTCTCCTCTGTAGTTGCAGCGAGCTGACTGCACCTCTTTTTGCTGGAACGAGACCATAAATGGGGTGCATGGAAAGAACGGACCAGGGCTGCTGGGCACTTCTGCTGCCCCACTGTGCCCACAGGTCTGCATGTCCTCAGAAGGCTCTGCTTTGTCACTCAGGGCCCCAGGTACTTGGATCAGTTTCTTCCTCCCACCTAGTGGGGCCGGGTCATACCCGCTCGCAGGCACACACGTCGCAGATGATGCCCACATCCATCCAGAGGCCATCAGAGAAGGAGGGCTTCAGGTGGACGCTGCCTGCCTGGTCCTCTTCTGCCAGCTGGCAAATGTGGGTCCCATCCACAGCCTCCACAGCCCGCAGCTGCACGTCATACGTTCCCTGCAGGGATCCTGCCATCAGTCAAGGCACGTCCTGCCCAAAAGTCCAGGGGCCACTGGAGCTCGAAGTGCTTGGCCCTCAGGCTTCTGGGATGGGCCTGGGTCCCTGACCCCTGACTCCCTGCTGGCCCTTAGGGCTGAAGATGCCTTCCTCAGCAGTCATCGTAACGGTGATAGCGAAAACAAGAGCCTCATCTGGCTCTGTGATGTGAGCTTGCTCACTCAATTTAGCAGCCCTAGAGCTTGACGCTGCCATTCATCTCCACTATAGGGACACAGATGTAGACATGCCAAGGACTGTGCTGCAAACAACCAGGGGGCTGATCCCAGGGATTGGAACACTGGCCCCCCGACCCCAGAAGACTCCACCCCTCACAGGGCACTGGTCCCCTGCTCCCATCCTGCCGCCCGGAGGAGGCGTACCACTTCCCCCCGCCTGATGTGGAAGGACCCAGTTTCCATCTTCTGGAACATCTTGGAGGTGACCTCTGTCCGTAGGCCTCGGGGGCTGTCCAGGGCCCGGATGTCCAGGTTGGAGCGAATGCGCTAAATGAGGGCAGATGATTGGTGATCTGGGGAACTCCTGCTCCCCTAGCCCCACCTGTGGTGCCCACAGAGAGGATATGTTGGGCGTGTGTGGGATCACGGAGGGCTGCTCAGGCTCCGAGGCATGGCCAGAGACCCTTCCTTACTGGACTATCCAAGACCCATTTCTCAACCACTCTGCCCTCCCTTGCCCTCCCCCAGCAGGGTTCAGGCCCTGCTGCCCACGAAGCACTCACATTGAAGGCCTCCTGCAGCAGGTCCACGATGTTGGATGAGTCTTCCTGCAACACACCCAGCGAGGAGACCGGGAAGTATGTGTGAAGTTTCTGCAGGAGAATATGCCAGGCCTTGGGTTGAGCATCTCCTTGAATTCTTAGGATCACTCTGGGATCATCCCTACATTATAGGTGGGGAAACTGAGGCCTGGGACCTGCCAATGTGTTCTAGAGCTTGCCCTCTTAGCCCCCAAGTGCTTGGGAATTGGGTTGGGGGATGGGCATGTGATCTTCCCACCTGGTCCCACTCTCAGAGGCCTGAAAGCTTTGGGAAGGAAGGAGGGAGGGAAGCATGGGAGGAAGAGGGGGAGGATGGGGTCTCAGAGGTTCCATAGACCTGCTCTCTGTGCCCTCTCCCAGTGGGGCCTGGGCCCTGCACCTCGTAGTAGCTGTAGGAGTAGTTGGTGACGGCGAAGATGGGGATGATGTTGTGCTTGGCGAGCAGGCGCACCAACGTGGGCACCGACGGGTAGTCTTGTGTCTTGTACTGGGTGTAGGTGCCTGTGTCATCCAGGTGACACTTCTCGTCATTGCGGCTCATGATGCCGGCCAGCACATTGGCACCGTCAGCCTCATAGTGAAAGGCTGACTCAGTGGAGAACACCAGCATGTGGGTGCTGTCAGGGCGCCAACCGATGTTCCCCTGGGGAAGGCAAAGGAGCATGACGGTGAGCAGGCTGCTGCCTTCCCAGTGTCCTAGGGGACGGGGGGAGTAGGTCCCGACATGAGAGGTGCATGTGATAGCACATGAGTGATGGGAGTGAAAACCAGGAAGTAAGTAGTGATGGGGGAAGGGGCAGTGGACGCAGTGTGTGTGGGCACACAGTGGACATCAAGACCTGAGCCAGGTTCATCAGATCGCCCCTTCCCCCAGCTCTGAGCCACTCTGCAAGAATATTTTAACAACGTGATCAGCCCATGTGTCCACCAATAGATGAACAAATGAAGACAATGAAATGTGTTATATACATACAATAGAGCACAAAGAAGGATAAATCTGAGTGATCTGTAGGAAAATGGATGCATCGGGAAACCAAAATGCTAAGTGAAATAAATCAGACACAGGAAGTCAATTTTTTTTTTTTTCGGCACCAGGGATTGAACTCACAACCTCGCACCTGTCCGATAGGTGCTTAAGTCACTGAGCCAAACTCCGGGCCCTGGTTTTTTGAGGCAGGGTCGCACTGTGTAGCTCAGGCCGGCCTTGTGCTCGTGTTGTAGCCCAAGTCGGCCTCAAACTCACAACGCTCCTCCTACCTCAGCTTCCCGAGTGCTGGGATTAAAGGCTTGTGCCACCATGCCCGGCTGGAAGTCAAATATTGAGATGATTCTCTTATATGAGAAACCCAAAGTATAAATAATATAAAGAGTAAAATAAAAGATGACACAAAACAGGGAGGAAGACTTTGTGGAGATGCAAAAAGGATCTAGGATGGGGGAGATAGGAGGGGGGAAAGGGAAGGGGAAGTAAAACAGATTAAGACACAATATGTATGTGTACCGATTCTGCCAGATACATGTATTCATTATATATTGCAAATACAGACTAATAAAAAGAATATTTTACCTGCATACAAAAATGTAACAACACCACATTAAAAAAAAACTGGCTAAAATAGGTAGAGCAATTTGTGAGAAAAAATATATGTAGTGATTTTGAAAACTATAAGAGAAAACGCTATGATGGTGTTTAGTGGGAAAAAAAAAAGGAGAGAGCCGGGTGTGGTGGCGCACACCTTCAACCCCAGCACATGGAAGGCTGAGACAGGAGGATCCTTGTGAGTTTGAGACCAGCCTGGGTTACAAAGTGAGTTCAAGGCCAGCCTGAATTGCATAGTGAGATCCTGTCTCAAAAAAATAGGGCTGGTGATTTAGCTCAGTGGTGTAAGCACCTGCCTGGCAGGCGTGAGGTAGTAAGTTCGATCCCTAGTACCAAAAAAAAAAAAACCCACAAAAACGAGAGAGCAAGATTCAGAATATTGATCCCATGTGAAAAATAAGGAAAAGGAAACAAAGTATGCTGGCAGGATATGGAGGGAATGCTGTTTGATGGTGGTGAAATTATGGGCAATTTCTGTTCTTTGTTTTTTAAATTGTCTGCAAGGTGGATGCTATTTTCAAAATGAATTTTTTTTTTTTTTTTTGCGGCACCGGGGATCGAACTCACAGCTTCACGCCTGCCAGACAGGCGCTTAAGCTACTGAGCCAAACTCCTAGCCCTAGTTTTTTGAGGCAGGGTCACACTATGTAGCTCAGGCCAGCCTTGTGCTCGCATTGTAGCCCAAGCGGACCTCAAACTCACAACGCTCCTCCTACCTCAGCCTCGTGAGTGCTGGGATTAAAGGCGTGCGTCACCACGCCCGGCTTCAAAATGAAAAAATTGACCTGCATATATGATCATTATTCCAGCTGCCAGCATAGCTGAAGACTGGGCAGCTTGTGGGACCTGTGAGATTGAACGGGAGTCTGGCCACTGAAGATTCCAGAGGCCCATGTCATCTCACTGCCTATATAAAATTCGGCTGGGTAAATAAATAAATAAACAAACAAATAAATAAATAAATAAGGCTGTGACTGTTCAGGCCAGCACATCAAAAACTGAATTGGTAGTACACACCTATAATCCCAGGATTCTGGGAGGCTAAGGCAAGAGGATCACAAGTTTTCACTCAGCCAGGGTAACTTAGTGAGACCCTGTCTCAAAATTAAAAATAAATAAATAAATAAATGGGGATGGGGCTGTAGCTCAGTGCAAAGGCCTTAGGAAGAGCTGGGTTTGGTGGCACAGACCTGTAATTCCAGCACTCTGGAGAGCTGAGACAGGAGGATAGATGTAAGTTTGAGGCCAGCCTGGGTTACACAATGAGTTTAAGGCCAGCCTGAACTGCATAGCAAAACCCGGTCTCATGGGGGGAAAAAAAAAGAGGCTCTGGGTCAGTCTCTAACACTGCAAACAACAACAACAAAAAAATCAAACCTGGACTGGAGTTGAAGTCCACTCAGAGGGTCTGAGTTTGTCTTAGGGGATGAGGACCGCAGGCCCCTGCATCCCCTTGGGGGCTTCTGAGTCTGGTGCCAGGATAGCTCATGCCCTTGCCATGAAGCAGCCACACTGGCACAGGCTGGCAAGACCCTCCCAGTACTCACTGTGCACACAGCCGTCTGCAGGATGGCATCGAAGCCGCCTTCGGGGGCATCCAGGTTGCCTGAGATTCGCTCGCCCTGCAGCTTATCCCTGAACTCCTCCACATCCTTCGTCA